>JAVSBS010004949.1:0-10179 GCA_033124195.1 Coracias cyanogaster | reverse complement strand
AGACTCCACAACCTCTCTGGGCAGCCTGGGCCAGGCTCCCACACCCTCACACCAAAGAACTTTCTCCTCCTGTTCAGGTGGAACCTCCTGGGTTCCAGTTGGTGCCTGTTCCCCTTGTTCTGTCGCTGGGCACCACTGACAAGAGTCTGGCCCCATCCTCTTGCCCCCCACCCTTTAGCTGTTGATCAGCATTGAGAAGATCGAGTCACCTTGCCCATAAAAATCCAGAGCAACTAAGGAAAGCAGAGCCTCCCTGATCACCCTGGCCGGAGTGAAACCATGTATGTGTGTGTATATACGTACACATATGTGTATATATATATGTACATATGCATATATCTATCTATAACTGCCCTTTCAGCACTGGCAGGCAGTGCGTGTGCCACACACCCCTCCTTTCCCTTCCCAACCTTTGCTTACACTTCATCTAGTCTACTCTGATTCCAAGGTTTAATAAAATTTATTCCCAGCATGTCTTGAATTAATTAATTAGACCTCGTTCCAAGCCACCGTGCCAATTTCTGCAATTACGCCATTACTCACAGAGGAGTCCAAGAGCGGCTCCATCCCTCCCCCGTGCCCCAGGAGCCACCATCCAACCAGGGCTTTGTGAGCCGAGACGCTTCGCTGCAAAGGGGTTGGTTTCAAAGCCTCTCGGTTTTTCTCCTCTGCTATTTCCCCACTAGAAAACCTCCTGCAGGTATGAACAGTCACATCATGAGGTCAGCCTCACTCCACTCACAGCCCTCAGTGACGGAGAGGGAGTCCTGTACCTGGAAATTCAGTCTTCATTCATCAAAATAGAGGAGCTGGGACCAATGGGCTACCTGGTATCCAATCCATGTGCTCCAGCTCCAGCTCTTTTGGTCTCTCCCCATGCTTCTGATCTTGCTGCTCTCTTCAAATCATCCTCAGTAAAGGATTTTTTGATTCCCTGATACAAAGAAACCGCAAAACTATTTTTTGTTTTCACCAGGAACAAGCTGTGGGAATTCAGGAGAAATGGAGATATTCTCACAGGAGAGCAGCAGCATTCCCTGTAGTGATCTTTCCTTGTAGATGATGTCCCCATCCCTGGAGACAGTCAAGGTCAGGCTTGATGGAGCTCTGAGCAACCTGACCTACTTAGAGACATCCCTGCTTATTGTAAGGGGGTTGGACTAGATGACCTTTAGAGATCCCTTCCAACCCAATACATTCCATGATTCTATGATCTCCAAAGCACACCACATCCCACCAGATGCTCCATAGAGCATCCTCAAAGTGCAACACGGTCCTCCCAACATCTTTAGCTCTCTCTGCTGATCTTCTTCCCTGCCCCAGCTCAGAGCAATATCAGGTGCTCAGTGCCCACCATGACGTGCACAGCACGAATGAACAGACATGGACCACAGAACAAGAGATCTTTCCCACTGCACCATCATCTGGTTTGCACCATTTCCACACAGTGTAATTAATTCTGATCTCAGAAGAGCCTCATCAGCTTTGCCTGCTGCCAGCGTGCTGGGCAGGGACCCTGATGAAGTGCAGTTGTTTACAAACACGTTAAAGCGTATTTAAAACCCATTGTTTCTCGCCCCAGCTGCCCAAGTACTTTTTACTCAGCTCCTGGACTCGTACCAAAAATAAAAATGACAAATTGCCAAAAAGGACAGAGACGGAAGAGCGGATGGAGGGGCGGGGGGAGATGCGGAGTGGCTAGACAGCACAGCAGATGAATATATTATCCCACTGCCTCTGGGAATGGAGGTCAGAAGCCGGACCAGGCTGAAGAAACACATTGCAAGAAACACTTGAGAAATTAAAGGTCAGCAAGATAATGAGCCATAACTGCAGCCAGGCAAGAAGGAGTTGCTGATGGAGCCTGCTCTGAGCTCTCGCCAGAGTGTGGCTACCTGCTGCTCCCAGGGTGCAAAATCTGTCCCCTTCAATTAACGCTTGCCGATGAGACAAAAGCCTGGGCTCTGTCCCGGCGGGGCTGTGGCTGCTGCTTCCCGGGAAGCTGAGCTCTTCCCCTGGAAGCTGAGCTCTTCCTCTGGCTGCTCTCGAGTTATTTCCAGGTCAACAGCATCTCCACGAGTAAAGGCTGTGGCTTCTGCAGGGGCAGCACCACCACCTCCCCCAGGCCTTCTCCATCCCCAGCGGCTTTTCTGCTCTTTCACTCATGCACGGATCGCTGCTGCGCTGCCCATCCTGCACCACCGTGTTTTAACTCTGGATGTGGATCTGCAACGTGCCCTTGGCTCTGTGAACCCGGCTGCAGACAGCAGTAAGCTGTCGTGGGATGTACATTTTCTTCACTCTGAGGGTGGTGAGACACTGGCACAGGATGTCCTGGGCGGCTGTGGCTGCTCCATCCCTGGAGGTGTTCGATGTCAGGTTGGACGGGGCTTTGAGCAACCTGGTCTAGTAGGAGGTGTCCCTGCCCATGGCAGGGGCTTGTAACAAGATGATCTTAAAGGTCCCTTCCAACCCAAACCTTCTATAATTCTATGATTCTATGATCCCTACAGATAAAGCTGTGCGCTCTAAAGCAGGGAGCGTATCAGCCAAGTGACTCCCGGTCATTAAAATCCACCCAACATGGGAGCCAGACCCCAGGTTGAGCCTCTACAACATGCTGGTGGCCAATGTCCATGATTCCATGACCAGCAGCACAGCAACATCTTCTGGAAGGTTCTCCAAGAGTTCTATGAACCTTATTACATTTCCACAAAATTCCCCAAAGTTGGGCAAGCACCATCCCTAAGGAAGGTAAAACTTCATCAGCACACGAAGCAACTTTGTGAAGGTCAGCAGGGAGAACAGGCAAGAAAGGGTGGGATTTGGGTACCTGCTGGTCACGTTGCTCAGCTACAAGGGAAGAGACTCAACAGTGGCTTCTGTCTCTAAATATTATATATCAGGCAGTTGCTAGATAAAGAGCCAGAAAGAAAATCACAGCAGCAGGAGACACGACCTCCTCCACCCTAGCACAACAATCCACATCTACTGGGTTCAGAAAATCACAGCAAGCACCTGTATGGGAGCATGGGATGCTCTGACCGGGCAGCGACCAACAAAACCAGCAGCACACTGTAAGGAGAAATAAAATAAGAAACCAAAATCGGCAGCCTGGATCAGTCTTTGTCCCTCAAAACATCTTTCTAAATGCTCAGTCACCGTATGTCTGCTCTAGGAATTGCAGCCCTCTGGGACCGTGTCACCTCAGAGCGGTATAAAACCAGTGGAAACCCCAGCAGAAAGCCAGTGTCCCGTCACAACGTCAGGCCACGGGCTCTGTGGTCCCCCACGCTTCCCACGGCACCGAAGCAATGGCCGAGCCTCTTACCTGTGGACAAGCCGCTACAAGTTCATCTCTCTGGCGCTTGGAGGAAACTCAGGTGTTCATACAGTGACCTGGGAGCCTGGGGTAGAAAACATGAGACCTTAATGTAATGAGGCAGTTTTAAATGGAGGCATTCACACCACAGACACAGTCATGTCCTCTCCAGCTGTGGTAGCCACTCCGATAGTCCTCTACTTGCTCCTGCTGAGCCAGGAGAGCTTTTCCTCACTCGCCCCTTCACTCCTTACCTGCAATCCTGTCTGCCACTGTTTTGCCCTAATCCTTTAGGCATTTTTCTCTACGTTGCTCTTTTCACATGGGGCTTGGACATGAAAACAAAAAATTTTTGAAGAATATAATTGCAGAGATTGTTCTTTACGTTTGAAATGATTCATTTCCAGATGTACAAAGACAAGGCACAGGTGACTGGCTGGTGATGGGCTTTCTAGTTCTCCTAAAACCAGACCTTGAGTGCAAACTGGACCCCGTCCTGTCTACTTTGGAGATGGAAAATAAACAGGAGCATTGTCCAGGGCTGCCTGCACGCCCAGCCCTGGCCCTGCCCCAGCCTGCAGCAGGGTCAGCTGCTCTCAGCACAGTCGAGATCATTCACTTCCAACCTTGGGACTGGTGGAGCTAAGCCTTAATAGAAAATTAAAAATCACAACGGGTTATGGGAAGGCATCCAGGAAAAAAGTCATGTTCAAAAGGTTGAGATTGGCTTAAAGCAGAGCCAAAGAACAAAGTTAGCCATAACGCATCCCGGATGCAGGAAAGAAAAGGAGCAGGAGGAAGCAGCCGTTGGGCACCACTAAGGAAAGGGGCTTCAGCCCCAGGGGCAGTGGCCCCATGTGTGGGGTTGGCTGCAGTGGTGACCACAGGGAGCATCCCCACTGTGATGTGGAGCATCCTCAGAGGCCAACTGCCACCGGGCATGCAAGCAAAGCAAGAGGAGCAACTGCAGCCTGCAGAACAGCAGCACACGGGCATACAACAAGGAGCTTTGCCCTTGCGTGGCTCCTTTTAGTTGGAGATTTCTGGGCACTTTACAGTCAGCCATTAATGCCCATAATCTCAGACAAGCGAGTGAGTGAGTAGCCCCATTTCACTGAGGTGGAAACTGAGGCAGGAAGGAAATTCTTTACCCTCAGGGTGGTGAGACACTGGCACAGGTTACCCAGGGAAGCCAAGGATGCCCCATCCCTGGAGGTGTTCAAGGCCAGGATGGACAGAGCTTTGTGAGCAACCTGCTCTAGTGGGAGGTGTCCCTGCCATGGCAGGGGGTCGAAACTAGATGATCTTTGAGGTCCCTTCCAACGCAAACCATTCTACGATTCTAAGGGCTGCAGCTTCGCCGCCATGGTCAGCCAGCGCTGTGCTGACAGAGCCCACACGGTTCCCATGGTCTGCCCTCAGCACCACGCTTCATCCAGATCCTTCATCAGCCCATCCACGGTTACTCTTCTTGCCTCTTTAAATCCATTTTTTCTCATTATACAGGAGGAAATAACTACAGATAGGTCAGACTCAGAGGATTTAATGGAATTAATGCTGTTAGGCCATCCAGCAATTCGTTGTAACATCTTCCCCACCATGCCTGCTGCTGCCAGCAATTAGATTAGATAATTTTAACTCTGTATCCTCATTAGTGGCTTCTCCTGAAAGCGCGCTGGCACACGCGGGCAGATGCAGCACTAGTACAGACTTACAGAAAACTCAGCAGAGCGTTATTGCAAAAGCAGATACGCACAAAGAAATGCAATAGCAGGACAGGGCTGAATATGAACACTGAGAATACTTTAAATCATGGCGAACAAAAAGCTAAAGGCACTCATGAAGATAAAACACCCTACTCAATAATGCCGGACAAAGAAAAAGAACATTTATATGTTAATCTTGAGACTATCTTACAATAAAATATTGTTTTAATTTAACAAGGGTGGAAGTCAAAAGAGTTCTACAAAATCAGTTTAACAACCCATCAAGATCGTGGGTAAATGTTGGTTTTAGCACCAGAACACAGCACCATGGACACAGCTCAACTAATTCCCCAAGCACGTGTGATAAACAAACATCCCATTTTCTGCTAAATTGTGTTAAGGGACTTTGTCATCCCTTTTTCAAGCATGAATTTACCCAAGGTTTTGCAGAGATCTATCAAGTCCCAGCTCAGCTCTCCATTGCGTTCTGCACCTGCTCCCAGAGAGCCAGCAGTGTTCATAAACCACCAGAAAACTCTCCTTAGTCTCTCATTCCACACGTGTAGAACTCCACAGCCATAAATACAAAGACAGCTCGCGGGTGCTCAGTGGTATCGCAGAGCCCCATGTACCTGCCACCTTCCAGGAGGGAAACAAGGAGACATCTACGCCTGTCTCCCTGCCATGTGTGCCCGTGAAAATCTGCCAAGCTCTAGCTGATCCAGAAAGATCCCACCCGGCATTATTTCTACACAGCTCTTGGCTCGTATTTCTGCTGTTTTCTGTCTTTCTTTCCCTTTTCTTCCCTCTGAGAAGCAGCATCCAGCAAGGGGGGCAGTGGGTGACCCTGATCATCATTCAGGGGAAAGCAGATAAGTCCATCTCTTCTCCCCTTTGGTTGGCATCACCTCTTTCTCACCTCCCCCAGAAGTGCCAGAATTATATAGTGGGCTGCCAAATTGGTGGAGTAAGTGAGGATCGAGATATCTTCAATACAGGAGAGGGTGAGGACATGGCTGTCTTGGGAGGGGTGTCCCACCCTCCAGTGTATCTCCACTTGGGAGCTGCAACACTACAGGGACGAGTCCCCATGCTCAGCAGGATTAGCAGGGTGCTGGAGACCAGTCAAACGGGAAAAAGGGTGATGCTCCTCACACTAAACCCCTGACAACTGTCCCTTTGTCCCAAAGGCCTCCTGACAGACTAGCGGCACCATGACATTCGCTTGACAGCACCATCACAAAGCGTGTACGGGGCTCAGCCGTCTGAGGTGAGAAGATGCAGCACTCAGCCCCAAACCAGCTTGTTCCAGAGCCAGAAAGCTGTTGGGTCACACTCATGCAGCGTCGTCTTGGCAAGACCTACCTCCTTAGAAGCAGCAACCTCTAGACCAGGCACACAACAAAGCTAACATCGCCCCAATTGCTTCCAGTCCCCCAACGAGCTGGATCAGCCCTTGCTCCATGTCACCATCCTGACGGGTGGGTTGCAAGCACCGCAGCACTTTGCTGCTTCCTTCTCCCTGGTGCTTCCTCCTCCCTGCCACCACCCTCCCCCCGCTATAACCCCCTGGCTCACTCAGCAGCACCAACCCTCATCCCAATCCTGGTTTGCTGGCCCCAGTTTGGGAGCACACATGTTGCCACGGGCTGTGCCACAGCGCAGTGCAACCAGCTGCCAAACCGAGGTCCCTGGTCCCTCTGCTACATCCTTCTGGTGACCGATGCGTTTAATTAGGTGTCCATGAACGCACGTGCGAGCTCCTGCAGGCTCTGCTCAAGGAACGTGTGGAAAATCTGGCTCCAGCACAGTGTTGCTCTATTTTACCTTCTTTACTGCTTGAAAAACATTTGGCCGTTGCTGGAGAGAGCCAGGCTAGACGCATACATTACTTCTCGCTCCAGAAATAGCACACGCTGGCTTGCCCAATTTTGCAGCTAAAAAGCTTCCTTTCAGCTCAGTAGCATGCCCCTGTCCACGGAGCAGCCCTGGAGAAGGCAAACCAGGGCTCTGGAGCCTGCGGCTTGGGATGAATCACTGCAGGAAGGTTTCCTGACTTTGAACACAGGTGAACAAAGCGTGAGCGGGTTTGATTTCCTCTTCCTCGCTGCCAGCTCCCGTGTGTCTTATGCAAAGGGTTTAATGAGCTAATTTGTATGTTGGGGAAGAAGTTGTACGTCAGAGCTGAGTTTAGCTTTGGCCTGGCAAACAGAGCTGCCTATGAGGACAAGCTTCCCGCGGGCGCTGCTGTGCCAGCACATCACACTGCCTGGAAGGGAGGTCAGTCTGCAGAACCAACACAGGTCAAGGCTTTTCTCTGGAAACCACCACTTTAAGAAAAATGTATTGATTTCTGGTGAAACAGGCCATCCTCAGTCCACAAAATAAGCCGATTTGTAGTTTGAGTTGGATTCAGACTGGTGATCTCTGGATGAAAAGGTCTTTATTTTCTCAAGTGGGTTCTGAGGTCTCCAGTCAGCCATGAGAGGTAAGGGCATGTGTTGGAAAACCAAACTCATTTCTGGAATAGGGCATGTTTACATCAAATTCTGACCTTTGTGGGACCCCATCCCTGAATATAGGCAAAGCATCCCCCATGGTTGTTCAGACGCTGTTCAGCACAGTCCGTACTCAAGAATTAAGTCTCAAGTGCTAACAGGAGACCAACATCTCCTCCAAAACATGACCATGAAATACCCATTAGCATCCCAGTCCACGTCTGCAGACAGCATTTTGCAACACAAACCCACTGGAAGTGCTGAAACTGTTGAAGAGCCCTCACAAATCAAAAAGCATCATTGACACTAGGAGATATAAACCAACCACTTGGTACTGGACATGCATATCACATTCCCGCACCTCATCCAAGAAGCCCAACCCTGCACCACAGATGTATCTGTCCTGCAGAACCTCCACAAGAGATCCATCATCAGTTAGGTGGGTCCAGTTTAACCCGTGCTCTCAGACTGCACAGATCCCTACTGCCCACATGTCTATGACTCTAGGATTCCTTGACCTCCAACAATCCAGCTGCAGCAGCTGGTTTTGGACTATCGCATACCTAGAAATCCTAAACAAATGTCCAAAGCATTATTTTTTTTTTCCCTCCATTCTCTCAACACAGCTCCTGGGTGGGAAATAAAATCTAGAGTATCCCAGACCTTGGTGTTTGCACTAAGTTCATCGCAGGATCACAAGGTTTTTCCTTCCCTCATATCATGGTCACCAAGTGCCCAGGAATACAAAGTACTGCCTATGAGAGGAAACCAGAACTCCATCCCCTCCATCAGGGCTTGTTTTACGGGCAAGTCTCACCTTCAGACAGATGCAAGACGAAGACCAGCACACAAGGGCTATCACACACGTGTATATCCTGCGAAACATCCTGTCTGGTAGCTGTGCCTCTCTTGCTTTCCCCCTTCCCTGCAAGAAAAGTCTTCTTCTATTGGAAGACAGCACTGCTCAGAGTGTCCCCATCACTCGGAGAAGAAGGGAGAAATTCAGAGTGTTGGTATGAGCCTGCTACAGCAGACAAACACCATTGCCTAGATATCGTCAGTACCTTAACCAGAGCCTGCAGCTACAGGGAAGGGCTTCCTACAGCTAACACAGGCTGTTCCTGCCCACATCCCCTTCTCTGATTGCTCTCTTGCAGGTTACAGCATTCGCTTGGATCACACTGGCTCAGCGGCTACAGAAGTCACAATCTTCTCCTGTGATTTGTGATTTACTGCTGCCTGGTGACAGCGGTGGCTTTCCTGGTAGCCCTTCTGAGGACACCAAACCCACCTTTACCACCACGAGCTGGCTCGACTGTTTCGAACACCAGCACAGCGCAGAGCCCCACGTGCTTCTCTTTACCCACCAAGATATTACAGGCTCTTTTTATGCAATTAACCCAGACATTTTGCCTTTTAGCGCTTTGTTTTTTGAGGGGAGGGGGGAAATAAAGATTGTGACCGCAGCTGACTTGCAGCAAAACTTCGGTGCTTTGCAACCTGGAAAACAGAGTCCAGCGTTTTTTTAAAAAGTCCCGGGTGGTTGTTATAGCAACGTACGCACGTGTGTATGTGTGTGCATGTAAAATAGACTCAAACCCAGGTTGTCATGGGCAACACAAGCCAGCTCCGAAGTCACACCAAACTTGCCGTCTCGCCTGGTGTCATCTGAAGGCAGCAGCCGGCTCCGACAGGCACTGGGAAATATCCTGATAGCGCTGCTGGTGCCAGTTGCTGGCTGAGAGCTCAGCGCTGTCTCGCAGCTGATTCAGCTCCTTAAGAAGAGGGTAATTTTCTTTATCCTGTTTGCTTCCTCCTCCCTTGCAGGCTGCCACAGCACCTTAACCCAGCTGGGTAAGACAAGCTCATGGCTCTCTCCCAAACAGATGGCTGCAAGGAAGGTCCAAAAATAATCTAACCCATTTGCCTGCACGTTTTGAGCCTGCTTCGCTGATTGGCAGACCCTCTGGAGACCACCAGAAGAAGCAGATGGTCAAGACATGAGATCAGAGCTGGAGACAGAGATGTCAATCAATAGGTTGGAGTACCAGGCTCTGGGATGTGGCACGGAGCAGGCAGCTACGGCAGCACTAAGCAGGCGAGGGTGCTCAGTCCCAGAAGGACAGGACTTTGAGTGATGAGGCTGGCTGCAAAGTCTGGATATCACTTAAAACAAATTTAAAAAAAAAAAAATCATAGCTTTGTCATGCTGCAAGAGTCAGCCCTTACATTGTTCCACCCCAGGAAGGATGTGCTGAGCCTCTGTCAATCCCTCCATCAAACTTTCCAGCAGAAGTAGGCAAAAAAATAAGAACTGAAAAAAAATATGAGCAACTGCAGAAATACCAGCAGGGCAAAACAGTGGGAAATCGCCATGGTTGTAATGCCTCTGGTGGTAGGTTCCATAATGAGATTTCTGGGTAAAAAAGCTATTCAGTATTATCTTTTTGGATACTGGGCTACCCCCAGGAGACACTGGTACCCTGGATCCAAGGACTGCAACCAAGGCAGCAGCAAAATGCCTTGAAGAGGAGACTGAGAGGAGACCTCATTGCCCTCTACAACTACCTAAAAGCAGGTTGTAGCGAGGCTGGTGTTGGTCTCTTCTCTCAAATTAGTGATGATAGGACGAGGGGAAATGGCCTCAAGTTGC
>JAVSBS010004946.1:5059-19670 GCA_033124195.1 Coracias cyanogaster | reverse complement strand
AAACCTATTCAGCATCAGGTACCACTCCTGGAGAATTAGGTAGAAGCATTTCTACCTCCACAGCTAGACTCACTTGGTGACTCTATTTCCAGTGTCATCCAGAGGTTAAAATTAGGTAGTTATTCTGGTTCCTCCTGTCCTTAAAACATATTTGACCTGTTAACAAAAATCATAATGAAGAAAACCCTCCAAACCAAATGATAGTTCAGAAAGTGGACATCGGTTTATTGCAGTGCTGGGTGCATGGGGGATCTCTCCTCCTAACATGCACACCCCCATCCTGTAGCACCCGTTATTTATACACGGAGTTTTTTATTATTTTGTTTTCCAATATATATGCATTGTTATTCGCCTATATGACTGGTTAAAACAACCTTGCTTGCTACGTAAATCACTCCACATCCTCTGTCCCTTGTTGTTTTGAGGAGGTGGTATAATTGGGGTACGTGGTTGCGATCTCCCGATCTCCCCCTGCCACCTTTACCTTTTCCCTAGTCACTGCAGATTTTTGATGACTTCATGCTTCTTTTGGCAATTACCCAGTTCTCAGTGCCTATTAGGTAGGGTCTTCCCTTTTAATCAGTCTTTTCCCGCTCCTTCAAAGGCCCAGTTCTTAGCCTTTTACAGTTCATTGATAAAAGCGGACACTTTGTTATCTCTTAGCTACTTCTCACCACCCCGATCATGTTTCACAAGGCCATGACAACCCTTCTACTCTGTTGTTTTGCTAGTTGGGAAAATTCACTGCCTGCTGTATATCAGTTTCCCCCTGCTTTGAGCCTTTTATGAGTCTTGTAACTCTCACTCCAGAAGTCTTAGGAGTCTATAAGTATATTTGGAAAGTTATTGAAAAATATACATCTTTACACACAAAAGCTAATAAGACCACTATCAGCAGCATCATCATTCTCTTAACCATGAACTCCAATTAGGGAACCAGGAAGTTAGCTATTTCTGCATTTTTTTTTCAAATCCTAAAGAGGTGTCATCCATAAAAATGGTACCAATATTATCTCTAAAATAAAAACAAAAACCCAAGAAAACTTCCCCTTGTGCACAACCTAAGTGCAAAATTGATTCAATATTAGTATGATTAAGTGTCCTCTGCTTGTACTGAATTGTTTATGTCTCTGGTATCAGACCCACTCGTAGAAACAAACTGCCTTCACAAATGAACAAATAATGAAAAAGTGAAAAAAAAAAGGCATGAAGTTCATGGTTTTCAGGCAGATAATCTGTAGCAAAGGAGAGTAGTATAGCTTTACTCTTTCCTAGTGTCATAGACACGGTATAGCTATTTTTATGGTTAAACAAAGTTTTGAAGGTGTACAAGCTCATTAACTCACTGCAGCAGTTTGGATTCTCTGGGATCAATGGAATAATTTCATACTAGGTTTAATCAAAGAAAATAGGCACCACTGATAGATGAACGTACCAGGGTCTCAGCTGTAGGACTCAAAATTTAGTCTTGACTAGCAGATGGATGGAGTAGCAGACAAAAACTGGACAGGAAGGAGACACAGACCCTTGGTTGGTGGAAAAAAATAGGTCAGAGCAGAATAGGTAAGGTCAAAGTTTGGTGGCATAGAATGCCATGCATCAACTTGCTACACTGAAACAAAACCATCAAATGGACATAAAATATTTCTATATTGGTTTAGACTTGCAACTATATTCATTCCCAAAACAAAAAAAATTACCTGTAATCTGGGAAGGGATTGATAGGATATAAGGGAGATAGAATGTTCCTCTAGGGGTCCTTATCACTTTATAAACATGACTAAACTAGGACACAACTTGCAAAAGCATCCTTGAGATGGGCTAAACTATGAGCCTACACAGAACACTGAGTTGTCAAGGCTGTTGAGATAGGATAAGTTATGGGCTTACACAGGATACAGGATAACAAGGCAGATGAATTCCGTCATGAACATTGCCAAACTAGGCAGGAGATTAAAAGGACATAGTGAGGAAGACCCAGAGCCTTCAGGATGACCACCCTACAACCACTGACCCATTTTATTACGCATGCTCAAGGGGCGTTTCTATATGTTAATTAGTTCTTAGAAATGTAATGAATATGTTAAGTGTTTCCTGGAATTCTAATGAATATGTATAGTGTTACAATATATATATACTCTAATTTTACTCGTTTGGCGGAGCACTTATGGTGGATGATCCCCAGTGCTACCACAGCACTGCATTAAAGAATGCCTGCTTGATAAAACTCTTAACTGAGTTGTATCACGTTTCTCTGTGCTTCAGGATAATGCTGAATAACAAACCACAGCCTTGTTACCGATAGTAATTTCACATGTGTAACTGGGCTTTCTTAAAACAACACACTTGTATCGAAGTTGTATATAGACATCACCCACTCCTGAAGTGAAAAAGTTGGCAGCTACCACAAGAACACTTAATAAAATTGCACAGCATCCAAGTAGGTAAAAACTGTAGCACTCCTGCATTCATAGACACAGGGTTTCCTAAGACAGGGTGGGACTAATGTGGTTCCAGTTTATTTCTAAATTGCATGGACCACATGTTGTTATGCTGTGACTTCTGAATTAAAGCCTCAGTTACAGAACAGGTAACAGAAAAGAGTGTCTTTCTTACAGGAGATGTACATATTAGGCAATAAAGAATGCACATTAGAAAATTAATAGAGCGCATTGTTAAATGGTATACATTTTGCAGCATTTGCTGCAAAAGTCTCCTTTCAGAATTTCCCAAGGGACCACAGCCTTTTGAGTTTTCTGGGTTTGCCTATCATGGGCCTGATGCCCTATAAACATTCACCATTACATAATGCTTAGCCAAAACAAACACTGATGCGGTACCTCAGTGACACATCAAGGCTGGGAAAAATATTAAACATTTAAGTTGTCAGTAAGCATCTCTAAATATATACGAAGCTCAAAAGGGACTGAATTTCTTACATGAAAACTCATCAACAACTTTTATAACCTTTCTGGCATCAAGTCCACTTCAGATGACGTTATAAAGTTGGTTTCCACAGGAGCAAAAGCATATAGAAACAGAGCGGGAAAAATTCCCTCCAGAACATGCCATAGACCTCAAGAACAGAACTTCCATGGTCTCCCTTCACCCAATAGCTGGAACAATAACTCTGGCCCAAACAGTCTGTGCGGAGATGCTGACCTACCTGGTCCATGTGCAGTGGTCCCTTTAACAGTAGAAAAAACTCACCTTCTGAACAGAAAAGTAAGAACTTTTCTAATAACTGAAAAATCTGTATGATATAAAGGAACTACTATTATTTTAAGGGACAAACCATTTGTAATTTTTCTTTATTGGGAAGCTTCACAAGTGAAATGCTCCTTAGATTTTTCAAATTATATATACAGAAGCAATCAAAGTAAAGTTAGGCATTTATTTGAAATCAGCTCTTTTTAGAGATATCAGATGAAGCCATTAGGAGCATGTAACACTTTATCCTGCATAGATAGCAAGCAAAATTCACACGTGAGCAACATTCACTCTGCAGCAGTGTTAAGAAACCCAACCTAGCCCCATAGTAGGCTAGTCTGAGTACTGAAGTGGGCTGTGGAGATGTGATTCTTCATGTGAAGCAATTTCTCCTGTTTTTGTTGTACTCTGTTTTTCTACAGACCATAGGAAAAAAAAAAAGTAGAAGTTGTTAGAAGTATTTCTATGTCTGTATTATCTCCTAGAATAGAAAAAAATTCCCAGAGACATCACAGAAATGATGAATGGAAAGGGAAATATGTTTGATCACGTTCTTTGCTGTTGTTAAAAGCATCACATCTTTCTCCCTGATGGCCTAGCTTCTCAGTTCACTCTCCTGTGAAAGTTCCTTTAATCTGTTAATTCAATTTTTCCATTTTTATTAGTTTATGAATTTCTGCAGGCTTTGGGCATTTATTTCATGAACAACATTAAACTGAGATGGACTGGGCCAGATCTCCAAGGAAATTCAAAGTGCTGAACAAAGTCGTTTTAGTAGCTCTTTCTTCTGTACTAGAGCTGATCTTGTACCCCCTGCTGAGGTTTGGTTGCAGGATAGCTAGTGATGCCACCCCACAGGAAACTGCCAGTGACCCATCTACTCTAGCTTCCAGAATGAGTCTGGTAAGTCATTCAGTGTGTCTGATTCACAGCCAACCTGTTTACTCAGCTGAGAGATTACAGTGAGTATGTTCAGTTCTAAACGTCGTTTCTGCTGCTGAACTGGACTTTTGAGCCTGAGTCAAAGTGATTTTAAGAGAATATGGAAAGAGTTGATTCAGACTGTGCTTACACACCCTTGTGTAGGGAAGGCACTCATCAGAAATCCAAGCCCTACTAAAATGAATATTTAAATTTATAACATTTATCTGAGTTTTCATAAAAGGCACGTAAGCCTGCTAGGCTACTGGACAAAAGGAAGGCCAGTATCTCTGCCTGCGACTGTCTTTTGTGTGTAGCTCAAACAATTACGTATAATCTGGGATGCATCCCATATTTTGCCCAGAAGCAAAATAGGTGCCAACTCCATGAACTGCTGTAGAGTTAGACATGGTCTAGGCATCTGCTTGCTCAGAAATGTCAAATGCAGCAGTTCTGGGAACACTCATCAGCAGATATGTGGACACCTTGGGAACCAGCAGAAGCCTGGGCCCATTAGAGCTATAGTCACATCTAAGGTTAGATATTGCACCTAAAGGCTTGAGTGCATCTAGATGCTGCCTCCATCCATTACACAGAGTTCTACAGGACTCTATAATAACATAAATTTACTTATTTAAACAGCTAGAAAGGGGTATTAAAATCTCATGGTTGTAAATACTGTGAAAGTAATATTTCTTCCTTCTTTCTTTTAAAAGATTTCTCTGTGGGTACAGCTCACTGTTTATGCAAAGCTAATCTTTCTCAATAGTAACCTGCAGAACCTCTCCCAGCTTCTACATCTTTCCATATTAAACAGCTGTGCTTTGTGCATGTGTTGTATTAACACAACTAGAAGCACACTTTAAGAATATTGCCCCCAGGTGTATTCCTGTATTTGTGATTTTACCTGCGTGTCCATGATAACCTCAAGAGAGCATTCCCAGATCGCTTTTGAAAATAGTATTTTTAAAATCTTAGCTCTACTGAGAAGTCTCCAACATTGGCTTCTTGGAGTGTGCAGCAGGACTCTTGTTAGTCCTCACTCCTTTTCTAGGATGTATTTTGGAAGGAGACAGTCCTAAAGACAGATGGGCTCTTGTCCCATTGAGATTCAGTGGATCAGAATTTAGGTGTGAATCTCATTGTTAATGAGATTAATCTTAAAAAACATGAATAGGCAAATTGTGCTGCTTTACTGCAGGATATGGGAGATGTTTGTTAAATGCACATTCTTTAATCAGCAGATCAGTGTTTGTGGCAACTTTTCTGGTTAGACTTACCTAAATGTCAACCTGATAAGCTGCAGCACTGTTTAAAGTTCCTCCCTCTCAGTTAAAACTGAAAATAACCTCTTATTATTTTAGTGTTCTAAAATTATGGCACATTCTCCTTGAAGTCAAAACCAGGAGAAAGTAGGGAGATTATTATTTCTAACTTGGTCACAACAGTGCATCGGACCGATGGCAGACATAATATAAAGGCCCACTGCAGAAGGCAACATAGTTGTCTTGAACCTAATGAATGCCTTTTGTAATACACAAATTAAAAAAACAAAATTCTTTGCAGAAATTTTGAATTCATAGTTTAAAAAGAGGAAAATCCACTCTTTCAATGCAAAACCTGCCTTTTTGCTTCAGCTTAATGTGTCTCTCATTTCAGTTTTTAAAAATAATTTTGAAATGATTGTTCAAAGTCAAAACATCTATTTAGTATCTTTGGAATAAGAAGAAAACAGTGAGGTAGAGTTATCAAATCATATTTTAATGGAACCAAATCACAAAACCTTTTGAAATGGAAACTACAGGCACTGGAGATCTATTTGTGGAACTAGGACAGCATCTCTGGGCTGCAGTCACTGTGGCTGAGGTATAGTGCAGACAAACTTAAATTATCTTCCACAACATTGCTCAAAGGTCTCCAGTTGTTCAGCTGTGATGCTTTGTATCTCTGTGCACATTGGAAGGCCTGGGCAAGCGGTGAGAAGAACAATGCTGGAGCTTAGCCTACATTAAGCTTTCCACTGCTGCACATACTGTGTCAATAATACTGACAGATTTGCCATTAGCAATGGAGGAGCAGAAGAAAGTAGTTCATGGGAATTTGTATGCCCATGTATATACTGCTGCTCTAAAATTTCACTTAGTATCAGTTGCTCACCTTCTGTGTGTTGGTGGGACATAAAGCGTGGACTCATTGACTTCAAAGGACACACCTTTGCAACTCTTGTTCATGCAGATGAGCACTTGAAAACCTCAATTCAATAGAGTGATATAAAAAGTCCTTCTAAAACCAGATTAACAATGTTAAATAAAGCAACCACGTAAGCCATCTCTGATAACAGAAGATGTTTTTATGTCGAGAAATTCTATCTATTCCGAACCATATTTTACTGGCGCTACATTGTTATGTAAAACCACGATCACTTCCTTTTTTACGAAATGTGTTGTATATTGCATGGAAATATTTCCAGTTGAAACCCCAGAGAGCTAACTCAGCAAAACCAAAGTATCTTGGGGCTTTCTGAACTGCAAAAAGGCAATTTCAACCCACAAATTAAATTTATTAAAGCTGGTTAAATCTAGTCCTGCTTCATTTAGATTTGAAATGGCTGTTGTAATGTTTTTCCTTTCAAATTAGCTACCAAGCATTGGTGTCACATTTCCATAACACAGAGACGTTCAGGAATTTTTTGTTTAAGTATCACTTACCCATTCCTTATTTCAGGTCAAATCTGTCAGAAGTTGATTGCCTCTGGGAAGTCACATGTGGCTGGGGACAGCCAAAGTGCACCTGCTCCTGAGGTCCTGCCTAACATCTCTAACAAATATGCAAGAGAGGAATAGAAGCCCACTGGTTCTGTTTCTCTTGTGGATTCTCTTACAGTTGGGAAACTTGGTTTCCTCTTCCCAGCAGCTACCAGAATGCTACAAATGGATTACATTGTTGCATAGGAAAAGTGCCAACATTTTTGGATATTCAAATCTTCTTAAAAGCAGGACCTGTGTAGCATGTTAGGCATCCGCACAGGAAAACATCTAAAACCTGAACATTCAGACCAGATAGCTTTGTTTGCTTAGTGCGCTATTCCAGCCAAAAGTTAAATATCAGACACTGTCTGACCCTTCCTTCTATTGCCCTGTGCCTTCCCATGCCCCACCACTTCCGAATCTACGAAGATGTTGCATAACGTAGTGTGGCAATCTTTATTTCCCACTGCAATGTTACAAAAAGAACTTACTTAAAAGAAACACAGCCAACTTCACATGTGTTTCAAACTGTAGCCCAAGGGGTGTGCGCATAAACCTGGGCTGCCCTCTAACCTGTACGTGAGTGCTTCCTCTGTCTTCCACCTGGTATTTTAAAGCAGACGCTTAGCAATTAGTATATACTGCTTCTGTTGTAGTTAATGTAGTAGTAGTTATAAACAAAATAACTGGGAATGAGAGGATTTTCTCTCTTGCATTGGTAACATTAATACTAGAAAAGAAGTTCTTGGTTTAATTACATTAAGAAACATTGAGCAACTATGGGTGATGTACTTAAATGGAAAAATATTTAGTATTATGATTGCAGGAATGTTCTAGCTTAAAGACAAGCACTATGCAAAGCATAACCACAGTATTTCTTTCTAGGATAGTAATGTCATTAGGCTGGGACAATGGTTTTATTAACAACACAGTACCCAGCCAGCTAATACACTTGGTGGCCCCCCTCCCCACCACTGAAATTAATAGAAAAATAATATTCTGTTATTAAACAAGGACTATGAACATGTTCCCTGGTGAACGGGGATCCTTTAGGAAACTAAAATGAGCAACAAAAGATAGAACAGCAAGTGAAACTGTTTTGAAGCTTACTCACTGCTTACAAATAGCTGACACTTCATGACTTCAGAAATCATTGGTTTTCCACTGAGCTATGCATCATACCCACTATGTTGCAAAAATAGATAAAGAAGCTCCACAAACTCTAACACCCTACATCATTAGTTATAAGCATTTCATTCAATAAGTATACATAGTAATGAACTTCAGTACTGCATACACTCAGTTGTACAGCATAGGCACAGCAATATTCTTGTGGGACTTAAAACATGACCTAAAATCACAGATCTATAAACTATATATAAAAAAGAAAAATCAGAAACACAGGCAAAGAGTAGACCTTCACACATAAATATCTTGGTGGTTGACTCAAGTATCAGTAGTAATTATTGTCTTCCCCTAAGCATTGTTGGGTTTGGCATTTGTAATTCTATGAGGACATTTTTCCACAGCAGAGTATTTGTTCTGTAAGCCAGTTATCACCACATGTTGGGGGGAAATCCCCAAACCCCAGACTATATCATTAAAGTCAATGGGCCTTAAATATGCCTACTGAAGATTCAGGAACAGAACAGCATTTCACTATAAAAACTTTGAACTGGCTCCTAAGAGAGAAGCATTCAAATACAGAAAACCCCCCACTGAGGGAGATTTGCATAGGACTGAAGGTGACCAGCCACCTCCACAGCCCCTAAAACGTACATATGCTATAGGAAAGCTGAGGACAACTGAATCCCCTAATTCTTCTTTCATCTTCAAGCTTCTTGGGCAGTTTCCACCAGGTTGAACATCAGATGGGAAATATTTAGCTATTTAGTTTTTATATATCAAAATGTGTGCAATCATACAGACAACAAGTCTGAAATAGGGACTGTCCTGGACCTAAACCCAACAGGGACAGAGCTTTCCCCCGGTTAAACCAGTAGGCATGGAAATAAAGAGAAAAATGGCAGGATACAACTATATTTTCTTTTCAGATAGATTTCCTATTCTTTCCCCTGTGTGCCGTGAATATTTCCATTTCACATCATGGCAAGCTCAGTGTCATGACCCGCACCCGGCCCCTGGAACTCCAGCACTGGTCTTTGGTATTCCTACTCAGCCCTGATGCAAAAATCAAACACCTGAGGGAATAAACTTGTTCTCTTTGATTCGTAGATCCATGTAAGTAGAACCAATACCTCAAACTGCTGCACAAAAGCAAAACTCAGAAGCAAGTGCCAGGTGTGCAGAACACCTACTTGTTAAATAACTAATGTTTCTCTCCCTATTGTTGCTGTGATCTGGAAAAAAAAAATAGTGATTACATTTCTCCTACATTAACAATGATTTATATTTATTCTGAATCATTCATCCAGATGTCCTAACATTTTTTTCTGTGTTGAAATTGAAGTATGTTGAGCAGCTAGACAAGGATGTAATACTAGCTGTCAAAGTTTATCATGTTTCTTCATAAGTTTTAATTGAGAGCCATTACATCATAGGATAGTATTTCATGTTGCATGAGAAAAATTGATTTAGTTAAATGATTTTGAATGCAAAAATAATTTAACATTAAGCCCTATAACTGTTAGGAGGCTACAAGTCACATCTACCATTTGATTTTATTGGAATTTACAGTACTACAATAGAGGCAGTAAAGTTGTGTATTAGCCAGAAATCAGTAGAAAACACTTTAAAATTATTTCATAATCAGCACTATTTCACTACTAAGCTGATAAAAATACATACATGATCAAAATCGTGAGAACAGGGAGTGTTTTTTCTTAAATTGTCAAAATTAGTGAAGGAGTTTGATTTAAGAAGACGAAAAATTCTGGGCTGAAAGCATCTTTATCAATAGGCACAGTCTCTAAAGGAACTGGACACAAACAACATTTTAATAACTTAGAAAGTAGTAAGGCATTAATTAGAAATATGGTGGAACCAACTTGTGTTATGAAATAGTACTTGTTTCATTAAGATAAAAATCTGTCTACTGTAAGGGCTATCAAGCAGACAAATTCAATAACTTAGATTTTCTGTCATTGTTATTATGACCAGTTACATCTGGGTGTGTGTGGGTGTGTGTGTGTGTGTGTGTGTGTGTTAAGGAGATCCCAATATATAGGGCATGTTATACTCTAATTAGCTAAGATAAAAACAGATGTGAGCTTAGAGTCTGGATAAAGCAATACACCAACCTGAGAAACTAATTTCATGTTGGTGACAAGCCTGGCAGTGGTTTAAAAATAAAAATCAAGATAACACTATGCAACATTGTCTCGCAGTACCCATTCTGTCTTTACTATGCCTACCTAACACCACAGCAGCCTTTCCCACAGAGTTACAGTGATAACAGAGACAAGGGTGAAGAGAAGTAACAGAACTGTTGCCATCGCTTGTAGATAGACACACGAGATGCCTGGTTTACATCCCTCTAAATGTCCTACTGATTCAGGAAGGCATTACGAACTTCATTATCAAAAGAAGATGAAGTGGAACTGTGGAGAAAACAAATGGGCACGGCCTTAGGTCTGAGAGAGATTGATGATCTTTGGGAGAGGACTAGCCCGAGGGAGGTATGGCATCAGACCTCAACAGTGTCTAGAGTGGAACAAGCTGTATCAGCACGGAATAGTGTCACTACCGCCAACTGTATGAGGGGATGCTGGCTTTGATCCTTTCTGTAATGGGCTCTGAAACACCCTATGAAAGAGTACACGAGAAACACCAAGTCCTTTCCTAAGACAAGGGTGACCCAAGAGAGACGCTGGGGGAGGAAGCGAGGGGCCAGTGAAGAGATAAAAGCTCACTCTCTTTTCTTTCACATGCACTGCAACAGGTTGTTCGGACAGCGTTCATCCAATGAATAACTCATAAAGTTGATTACTTGGACCCATGTTCTAATAACATGGGATACCATCAAGAATGGTGTTCGCTGTTGCTCCCACAGTTGAGATCAAGTGTGATTTTCTGTATGTGCATACAGGAGCAAAGAAATTATCCAGTAAGGTTAAATTAGGGATTAGGCTGATCCGTGTTGCTGGAATTATGTCTCATTGATTTTAAGAACAATTATACATACACAAGAGAGAAAACTAGAAGAGGCAGCATGACAAAAAAAGTTTTCTGCCCTATTACATACCATTTTATTTATCATACTTAAAGCTAATCCTGTACAAGTTTGTACATATCACATTGAAAGAACTGTTCACTATCTTAGAAAAAACGAACAAACCATCAGAAACATTAAACTTATGGTCCCTTTTTGCAATTTTTGTGCAGTCAATATCATTATATCAGCACAAAGCTTTTGAGAGGTATGAAAAAACAATGGAAACACAGACCACAGTGCCCTCTCATGGGCCATCTGTGACCGGTACCAAGCTTGTATCCATAGTAATCTCAAATGCAAAATTCAGATTCTGCTATATAGAAATGTGAAATTACAGCCATTAGTAAAAGAATTAGATGTTTAAACAGTAAAGGTAAATTGGATCAAAACTATATATACAGTTAAAGACATCGGTAAACATACATGACTGTTTAATTCAAGATCACATTTTTACATAGGAGAGATATTACATTCCAATCTACCAGTATGGCTTTTTCCATGAACAGGTTGGTGTTTTGAGATTTAAACAACTAACACTTTTGGATTTTCAAGAAAACTAGAAAAAAAGAGTTGTGTTCGGAAGAATTAATATCAAGAAAGGAAAATCAGATTAAAGTGAAGTTTCTAACATCAAGATAGACACCACTATGCTTTAGTTTTGGAAGACATTTCACTTTTGATTTTATCATTTGTCATAACTGTGGCAGCATATTTCACCTGTGAACTTTCACCTTAGAATACTGAAAAATAAGGTGTCATTTTTTAAAAAAAATCAATAGACTGAAATGCACCTGAGCAAAGCATAATTAGATTTCAAAGACTGAAGAAAGCATTTAGCTGAACTCAGTTGTGGCTCGTGGATGTGCACAGAAAAAAGTAAAACAAACAGCTTTTGGCACTTATCCACAGTAAGCTGTAAGGTGATTTAATAAAAAGACAGCTAATAAAAGTGATCAGCTCACAATGAAACTGTACAAGCCATTAGTTCACATTTATACAATAATCTGATTGCAGTTTTGAGCACAATAACTTAAAATCCTATTTTATTCAAATTTGAAAAACTATATTGATTTTAAGTAGTTAAATACATTCAGTCCCAGTCAAAGTTTTACAGTAACTGATGATTTTCAATCACACACACAACTAAGTTATAAATCCCTGAAACATGGATTTATTATAGGAATACTGATAAAACCTTAACAGAGATACAAATGATACATCACATAGTGTCTTACACCTGAACCGTAAGTACTTGACCATCTCGGATTGCTAGATGCATCACTCCTACAGTTAGACTCTAATACCATCCTCTAGGACCAGCTGGTTTAAACTGAATTCACAACAGTTTGCAGTTACTTTAAAAAAACCCATATTTTTTAGTCACACTATAAAATAGTAATCTTCTAACTGGTATTTCAAAACTTCTGGGAAGACAATTTCCCAGTTATGAGGACTAAACATACTAAGCAAGGAGAGTCATTGTAGTGAATTTAAGAAAGTCATTTCAGAATCAGTGCCCCTGCAAAGGTTTCATATGCTGCAGCACTTCCTTTGTCATAAGTCACAGGTTAACTGATACGTGTTGGGACCTTACTCTACCAGTACATCTTGAGACTCTAGAAGTTAATCTCATTCTGGCACTAATCTTCTGTGGGGTAGGGCAATTTCCAAATCAAAGGCACTCTGTCATGACTGAAATCAGAATTATCATCAATGCAAATGGACAGCTTGTACTGAAGAGAAGTGCTGTGGCCTGCATGGGGTCTAAAATCGAGTTCTTCCCTTTAAGAAGGTGGAAAAAATACATAGAAGTGCTGTAGTGCATGTGTTTGCATGCACAGACACTAGCCACTGTACAAGCTTAGATCTTCCAAGTATCTCAGCTGTGGTTGCCCCCCTCCCCACCCAATGCTTTTTTTTTTGTCTTCTCTTTCTTTTTCTTGGGCAGAATCAAGCTTCTAAGGTTCAATGCACTACCGGATGACTTGCAGAACCACCCATGGACCACCACTATATTGCTTCCTGCAGCCCATAGCAAGCAAGTCTGAAGACTAAATTGCAGGAGTGGTCCTCTCTAGTAGAACAGTAGCACAGGTACACATTACTAGTTTGTCCTATTTATTATTTGTCCTCACATCTTTTCTTCCCAACCATCTCCTTGTTAAAAAAAGAAAACAAACACCACCACCTTGGGAATAAAACTTTCCTTAAGGAAAACTCATGTTTGTTAGTCTGAAAATGGGATGTGTAAAACAGAAGTCATTTCCCTGAGGCAAAGATCTTCAAGTCATCCCTAGCTTACATGGTCTATTCTTATTTTAAAATGTTGAAATATTTGGCACAATGAGGCCTTGATCACTGACTGAGTCTCACGGCATTATCACAGTCTATATAATGCATTTATATAATAAAGTAGAAGTTGCAAATGTTTCATTCGCACATTCTGTTTTGGTTTCTCACATTTACTCATGAAAATCCCTTTCCTTCTCAAAGGTGGTATCGAGCCTCCTAGGCAGGATGTCAGAGTGACAAACTTCTACTGTATTTAAAGGTTGCCACGAATACTGAGCATCAAAGAGGGTGACTGCAGTAGTTATTGGACTCAATATACGGAGTAACATGGTAAAAATTAATAGCCTGTTATATACAGGTCAAAGGTAGGTGGTTTAATAGTCTCTTCCTGACTTAGATTATGAAAAGCAGCCAGGGGGATAAAAAAAGTCATGTTGTGCATGCTTCCAGTCTAATACACTTGAGAAGCAAAGATTGAAACCAAGTCTTTCCAGCTTTCCCTTTTAAAATAGAAATTGCACTTTTTATAGAAAGCAATCCAAAGTCTAAATTGTAGTAAAAATGTGAAGCTGCCTTACTGTACCAAAGAGTATCTGTGTTCAGCATCTCAAGTACAGGCAACTAGTTTTCAGCCATTCTGCATATAGAGCCATATGCTCTACAGCTCTCTCTTTTAGAATAGCTTGCCATTAAATGCCGTGCCACTGGGTGGATACAGAACAAAAAAAAAAAAAAAAAAAAGAGTTTAAGGCCTTTATCTCCACGAGGAGCTGAAAACTGTGGCACAACCCATGATCAATACTTAATATGCAAATCAGCACATTCCTACCCAGGGCTCCAAAACCCACTCATTCTTTCTCATGTTTGTCACACAAGACAGTCATACCATCAATAAGCAACAGTGCCATATAAGCATTTTTAAGGTCTTCAAAAATTCACAGCAAAGGGCACTTCTGAGAAGGATAATCTTAAAGATTTGGTTTTAAAAATGGCATCATAGCTATTACACAGTTTCTTATGATTTTACACCTGTATTTAACCTCTGAACGATCTGTCGATCTCAAAGTAAAAAGAGCTGCTAAAGTCTGATTTTGTGGTGGCTGTGCTGTAAAATGAAATGATTATAATCTTTATTCAAGTCATGATGGATTTGGAAAGTGTGACTGTTATCAGTGTTGAGTACTTCTGTAAGGTTAAGCTTTACATGTTTCAAAATGATTGACAGTCGATTAAAATTTTGAAAAGTAATCAAATGTAATCAGTTACA
>JAVSBS010004945.1:0-27724 GCA_033124195.1 Coracias cyanogaster | reverse complement strand
CACACTAGTACAGCACATGCTGTGGGAGTAGTTCCTATGTTCTCATACAGTAAAAGAGCTTGCAAAGATAGAGAACAGAAACTAGAAAGTTAAAAAAAAAAGAAAGAAAACACACTGAATCTCTTAGCAGTCTAAGTGTTTTCTAATCTGTGGAGTAATTAGTAATTCAGAAGAATATTCACATTCAGTGAATATTTACCTCTTTGCGATGTTTCTCACTGCCCAATCCCCGCTCTCTCTGGAGTTTATCGAATTCATTGTTCAAATCAATGTGAGACACAAGAGTGAGGATCTTCTGAGTCAAGCCCTGCTCCATTAGGTCATCTGTAAAGCGTGTTGTCATGGACATTAACTCTTGACTAGAATGGAAGAAATACAGATTGAACAATTAATCGTACTATTCCCAGTCACAGAGGAAATCTAAAATAATGAGTCCCATCAAGTGTATTTGCTGACAGAAAATGTATAACTACATTATATACATGAAGTAACTAAAGTGCATCGCTAATCAGAAAGCAGTGCCCTGTCAAAACACTATGATGAATGGACACAAAGTCTTCAGGTTACTGTAGGGCCAAGAACATGGAACATAAGAATATAATATGTATCAGCTAGTTAAGATTTCTACCAAAAGAAAAAGTACTATACATAAGATGCACATAACTCTCAAGCTCACAATCTTTTTCTTACTAGTGAATGCAATTATCCAATTACATACACCCTACTGAAGTGGTGGAGGCAGTTCTAAAGTAAGCATTTATTTTCTGTTTCAGAATTTATACACTGAAATAGAACTTTTCATCTTTCTCTAGTCAAACAATCACTGCACACTGGAAGTAAAGAGTGTGCACTGTTCTCTTTTTAAAGTCAAGAAGCATTAGCATATGTTCAACAGTAGATAGTGCTTAACACAGGAGCACAATTCTCTGTTTGAAGGATGTGGGAGGTCAGAACACAGCAAGGGCAGAAACCCAGTCTCTGAAATACTGAGGAATTACCACTTGTTGGAACAACACTGACTGGGAGGGTGTCTGAAGCAAAACACTGCCAAAAGGTGAAGTAGCATGAAGAAATTGAAAGTAAAGTGGATATCCTTATAATCCAATAAAAATGTGTGAGAAAAAAAAATGACGTTTAAAAAATACACATGAAAGCAGATACATCAGATTATGAGAAACAAATTTGAGAATCATTATATTCCCTTGAGTCTAATTAGTCCTAAAAGCACTCCGAAACAAAGAGCTGCGATTAGCTCATCAGACCTGAGTTCAAATGTCCATGTCTTGCCTTGGCGTGACTGGATGAGGGTTCGTAGTGAATTGGCAATGCATCTTTTTCCATCCCAGTACAACAGAACAGCCACTAGACCTCTTGTAAGGCCAGGAAAGTGAGGTTGCTGGTGTTCTCCTATTGAATAAAAATGCACAGAAAAGTCCTAAGAAGTTGAATACACACGCTTCAGTAACAGCTCTACATCTTTGTATTTCTAATTGAAATACAAGTGTAGGATTCAAGCTACCATGGTTATTCACTATCACTTTGTTTCAGGCACTTAAAAGAAATCATGGATATTTTGGGTGCTACTATTAAAATTTACATTCAATTATTAAAACATCCAAAAAGTTAAAAGAAATAGAAGGCCAAGTCCATAAATATCTAAGTCCAAATGATATTTGCAACTGATATCTACCCATCTTAATAATCAATTCAAGCTGATTGTCAGCTAAATATATTTTATTTAGTCAAAATGAAATTTTCTGACCGAATTTACATTGAAAAGTCAAGATATAAATAGAAAGCAAGATTGACTTGAAGATGGCTTTCCAAAGGTGACAAATTTGCAAGCTACTTCTTTAAATTTTTTTAGAAAGTTAACGATGAACAGTAGCTAGTAGTATAACTTACAATTATATTTAAATATCTCTGAAATAAATTTTCTACATGTAAAGCATTTGTCACTTTCCAGAATACTTCTCTTACTAATCAGTTATTAGACTATGATCCAAATAGAGTCACATATCAATGTATAACTAATACATCATTTGAAGAACCAGTATCTATTACATTGCTTTATGGAAGAAGTCTCGATCAATTATTTTTAAGCTATTTTTAAATTCAGTGAGTGAAAGTAAATCATAAAACCCCTTCAAATCATCCCCTCCCTTCTGCAACAGCTGCATAAAATATTAACATTAAGGTTCAGAACATTGTTATCATATTACATTACAGTGACAGTAGATTTTAAGAACATTCTATGTTAGGAAGCTAAGGCCTTGACGGAATCACATGTTCATGTCAAGCCCACACTTAAATAAGAAGGCCCTATTTAAGCTGTATTTCTCGAGCTCTTAAATATTTTCCCTTCTCACCAGCTAGAAGGAGCTCAACAGCTGCCAACTCTCCAATATCAAAGAGGTCACTGAGGATAAAGGCTTCTCTGATTAGTTGCTCCGGCAAAAGTCTAGTTCCTTGCTGACCCTGGATAGCAACCCCTTCTGTACTTGCTTTCTGAACTTTCTCATGCTGCTGAACATTCTTTGGCTGCAAGAAAAAACAAGCATCAGAAGTTACTCAAAATGGCAAGATCAAATACTGAATAAAGCTTTACACACACATCTTTCCTCACAAATGCAGTTCTGACAGGTTAGGCTGTCATCATAGAAGCAAAGGCAGTGTTTTTAAACAATGAGATAGCAATGGCATCCTAAAAATGCCTCACACTTGCACAGCAATGGTCTCTTTATGGGAATGTACCAAAAATAATCTTAGGCAATTGGTGCTGACAAGTAGTTTACTCAAAATAACAGAGACTGAAAGTAAATTTTTATATGATTCTCAACAGAAATTGGTATCAGCTCAATGAAAGACATCTGTATTGTTGACCAGACCTGTTGCATTACTCCAAAGCACTATTTTCTACATCATTCTTTTTTCTATTAAACTCCAATGCTAAAATATACTGACAGAACCCTGTAACTGACTGTTAACTTTTCTAACCTATAAGTTTAGAAAGCCATATACTATTTGTTCTTACTATTTGCCATATACTATTTCAGAAGTAACACCACTGAAAGAAGACAGATTTCTAGTTGCTACCTTGTGATCCATCAGCTAAGAAACAGTGAGTTTTTCCACATCATCTCACATTCTTGAGATACATTCTATGTTTCATATATTCTTGTGTTCACCTGTTCTGTGAGTTCATTAACCTGACTGAGCCACTAGCACAAACCAGAACCAGACAAAATAGTGTTGTGCTTTATTTCAGACACACAAGAGTAGTGAACGAAAGCAAATACTTAACTGATGGATTATCAGATACTTTTACTATACCTTTCAAAAAAGCATTCAAATAACATTTTTTTCCTCTCATTACAGATAAAATTATCCTGTACAAAACACAAAATAATATGTGTTATTTTAGCTATCTGTATCCTTACAGCAGAACAAGATTGCTGTAACACGTTTACGGTGTTATGTACTATACAAACGTAGAATGAAAACAATGGTCAGGGTCTAAATGGTACATAATACAAGACAGAGCAAATCATCAGCTCTCCAACTCATTCCACAAGAGAGCATTAGTCCAGTACCGGATTTCTGAAGAGAGCAATAAAGTCAGATTTGTGTTTCTTTAAAACTTGGTCAAGGCGATGAATAGCTTCAGGTTGCCTCTTCCAAATGGCATTCACGACTGTCTGCCATATGTCCTTATATGGACCCCACAAGCTGGCAGCTAAAAGAAGAAATAAAACAACGTATTTGAAATGGAGAAAGAAAGAAAACACTATTTATATACTATTCTCAGTAAGCAGACTAACTTACTGTTAGTCTCAGCTTGACAGTATAGATCATTACAGACATCAAGCAAAGCACACTTTCCTAAGGCACAAAAAAACCCAAACCAACCAACCAAAACCAAACAACACTCTGATATAAAACCTAATTGCATTTAGGCAGCTAGAGAAGCAGAAGAGACGATATATGCTGCTATAGATATTTGATACAAACTCTGTAATTTTTCATCCTTATATGCCTAAGAAATTCCATCCACTTTGGTAAGAATAAAGGATGACTAAGAACTCGACAGCAGACCTTGAATCTGAAAGTAACTCAGCAAGGCAGGCTTCCTGCTTTCTGTCTGTGACAGAAAAATCCAAAACAAAGAAATACATAATATATGATGGATTTAAAACCAACAGCAGTACTATCAGAATTTTTTGCATCATTGCATCAGTCTGTATAGAATAAAATAAATCAGAAACAAAAAACATAAGAATAAAGGCAATATTATATAAGAAATAAAAATCATAACCCTAAGGACATTTTCTTTCACATTTACTCATCTTTCTCATTTTAATTTAAAAAAATAGATACAAGTACTTTTGATCCCTAACACACATTTCCTGCTACCATTCTGTACAAGAGCTTCATAAAGATACTAATTTCCTTTACTCAAAGTAGACAGATCAATATAAATAATTACCTGACTGCGTTTAGAAGAGACTAGATTATCTCTGGAAGCTAGCAAGCACAAATATATGATTTAAGAGAAGTCTGACTCGACTCTAGAAATACAATATCTCCTCTTCCTCAACACTGAAGTTTCTTTTGCATATTTCAAATCTGAACTTAGTACTAAAGCTGAACGAGTCATAGATTCATAGAATGCCAGGTTGGAAGGGACCTCAAGGATCATCTAGTCCATCCTTAAGTGTAGTTTAAGTGAGACGGGCCAGCACCCTGTCAAATCTTGAAACTGTCTAAAGTAGGGGAATCCACCACTTCCCTTGGGAGACTATTCCAATGTTTAATTGTTCTCATTGTAGAAAACTTTCCTCTAGACTCTAATCGGAATTTCCCCAGGAGCAGCTCGCAGCCATTACCCCTTGTATTTTCCATGTGACTCCTTGTAAAACGGGAGTCTCTTTCCTCTTGGTAGCTACCCTTCAAGCACTGGTACATTGTAATAAGGTCCCCCCTAAATCAATCTCTTCCTCACTGGAAGTTCTATTACCCAGAACCCAGTCTGTAGGATGAAGACGGCACTAGAAGTTTCCTTACCACGGCACATGAAAACAGTAACCAAACTAGTGTTCAGACCTCAGCCAGAATCATTGTCTAAGCTAAAAACCTCACAGATGGAAAATTATTCTTACCACCTAGCATTAGTTTTCAAAAAGCTCAAAATGTTACGACCCACACTGAACAGAAGTACCAAAATGTTTCTCTTGCTAAATATAATTTGTATTTATGAAAGCTTCAGATTCTAACACCACAAGTCACTGCTAAACATACCAGACAAATTTATTACCAATTGTATTGTTTGCCTGTAAAGTACCACGTAACAACCACTGCCTGACTGTGGGTAGTGCTATGCATTCCTGAGCAGCTAAATGAGATGGACCCTGACCCAAAGATTATATAAGCTAGCGGTGGCTTTTGCATGCTATAGTTTTCCTAGCAGAAAAGCTGCTTTAAGAGTTTGTTGCCCCCCTTCATTCATAGCCACTTTTTCCCAACCATACACATAGCCGCTTCATTAACTCTGATGGACTGCACTATAAATCGTGTTAGTCAAATGAAGGGGGGGGGGACACCAAACCAAACAACAACAACAACAAAAAAACCCCACAACATTCTCCAGAGTCCTTCCAATCTTGTTTTTAAAAAATCAGAGTATTTCATTCATACAGGTTACAAAATGGCCCTGCCAATCATAAAAAAACAATTTAAAGAGCAACACCTGAAGCACACAGGGAAAGAACAAGCACGTAGTGAACAGCAGAGACCTCTGAAACCGGCTTTGCTTCTGGAGAAACTATAAGATACAACTATGCCTTGCAGAATAGCCTACATAAAAAACGTACTAGCATCTCACCTAGAACTCACTTAACTTTTTTCTTCTTCTTGTTAACATGCAAGTTAACACTGGGGTATAAAAGCAAGTACAGAGGCAATATTTTATCTTCACATCAATAGTTCCGACCAGCTCTTGCTCTTAAGGTAAACCTGACTAGGTGCATCAGAGTCAAACTCATCTGCGCATTATCTTGACCAGGCTGCTTATGTTAAGATAGCCAGCAAGAGGTAGCTACTCTGATGTGAAGATGCCCCTCTTTTTTCATACAATCAAGACAGGACCTCAAAGTAGTGCTAAAAATGCCACATGAATACTCTGAATAATAGGGCAGCATTAGCCAAGTGTAGTGGGTGACCATGGAGACAACAGCAAGTCTCAGAGCAAGATCCCTGGTTTCAGGGAGTTTTACCACTATTTAGGGTGTCTTGGAAGCAGCAAACTTTTAGTTTTATTCTGTTGCAGTGGAAGAAAACACACAAAACAAGAACCAACCCTCTCACCCCAAACTCACCACTAGCAAAAACTGTAATTCATGACACAATTGGCAATACCAGTAGAGCTGTATCCAAAAGGACAGCCTGTAAAAAAGAACAAACCCTCTGTCCTTTTTAAGCCGTGTTTCAATCATGTTATCCATGCCTAGACAAATTTGCTAAAAATAGCTACTATTGGAAAAATAATTTCACCCTCCAGACTGTAACTGGCTCTCCTACATAGCCTCAGAGTTCAGAGATACACTTCAACTCAAAACAATCTTTCCACTCTTACTAAATTACTGAGCCCAGTAAACACTAGCAGCAAGCTATAGTGCCTGCCAAAAGCTGTTCAACTATTTCCCTCACCCATTTGTTTGTCCTTGTCCCTACAACATAACTGCTTTGCATCAGCCCAAATACACGCACTGTAAGGCATTAAAACAAATTAAAGATCTAATTTTCCTAACTGAAAACTAATGGAAAAAGTAGTTTATTTTCAGCAGGATCACATCTACAACTCAGTCTCTGTGATGGCACAAGCTATGTCATCACAGAAAATACGGAATATTGCACAGAAAGGAATAAGCAACTGGGATGTAAAAAACTTTCAACTTCAGCAACCATGCTGACTTTTTCCCACTTACAGCATTTCTACTATCATTAGCATTTTAGAAAAGCTGACCATCTGATCAGCAACAGCAAGGAAGGACAGGCTGGGTTGCTTCTTTTGGCAACAACAGCAGTTGATGTTTATGCCTGAACTTTTTGCCAAGTTATAGACGTAAGCATGCTATGTCTGTCTCCACAAACAATATACTATAACCTGAGACAAAATCTCCATCAGTTCTAGTGCTATATCTGCTTTAATTTTCATATCATCTTTCACGTACAAAACTCCTTTTGCTACATTTTTAATTTTAATTTTCACTTTAACGGAGTCATATTTCAAATGAAGAGTCTCTGCTTTATTATTGCTTTTCTGTGAGGAGGCAGGGATGTAATTGATTCAGTTAGATCGAAATATTTTCTCCGTAAAATTTACTCCTTGTTTGACACAGGATTAGAACTTTTAACTCTATTAACTAGTCACTATGACATACACTACCTTTGTTACAGACCTCTTGGCCATGCCCATACTCCAGTCACAACTGCTTTTCACAGGGTCTCCATTCTCGCTGTATTAACCTAACATAGCTCAATAACATCTTTCACCTGAGACAGAATAACTCCACACAGGAATACAGGCTAAGGACCAAGTGGCTAGAAAGGAGCCAAGTGTCCTGGCAGATGGGAAGCTGAACACTAGTCAGCAGCACATCCTTGTAGCAAAGGCAGCCTCTACACATCAGGCTGTATTAACAGAGTTGCAGCCAGCAAGTGTATGAAAGTTATTATTCAGGCATCTCAGAGCTCTTCAGTACTATGTCCAGTTGGGACTCCCCAGATTAAGACACTGAAATAGGGAGCAAGAGAACAGGATGAATGAGACAAGGCTGAAAAAATTGACCTTGTTCAGTATTAAGAAGACTAAAGAAAGATGGGAACTTTGTTGTCTTCAACTACTGAATGGTACTATACACAGAAAACAGAGACAGAGGTACCCCAGGAGAAGATGAGCAGCAGTTGACACAAGCTGCAATACCAAAACTTCCAATTGGCCACTGTGGGTGGAGGGAGGAGGAATTACTGTGAAAGCAGTCACATATTAGAATAGGGACCCAGAAAGGCCACTGAAACGATTTGCATCCTTACAAGTATTCAAAACTAATTTAGATAAGGCCCTGAGCCTCCTGCCTGAGATGGCTTTGGTTTAAGGGGGATGAAGAGAAGGAGTGTTTGGATGGCATGACCTCCTAAATTATTATCATATTATCTAGCCATCTCCTTTTGTATTAGGTTTAGCCCCTAGTTATACTGGGTAAATGCTACGTTAGCAACCCAAAACTGCTGCTTGTGCTCTGAAGGGGCCATGGATGATCCTGACGCTCCTAATCCTTAGCAACACTCAATGCAAAAGAAACCAGCTCAACACTTCCAGACTCCTTGTGTAGCACAGAGCAAAATTCAGAACTTATATCTTTTTTGCATTTTATTGCACACAGCATTAAGAGATGAGTACAATACAGAAGCGTTGCTTAATCACCTGTGCGGTGAGCAGCCACAGCCCTCCCGAACTAACGCGACCTTTGCTATCTCATGTCAGCAGCTTCACGCACCCCACGCCGGGATCAGCGAGGCTCGGCGGCCGCTCTGACCGCGGAGCTCCTCCACCTCGCCAGGGTCCTCTGCACGGCCTGAGCACCCCGGCTACCACCGCACGGGAGAGAGCCCACAGGGAGGCCGCTCTCCCCACCGCCTACCAGCATCATCGCGGTCCCCACAACCCGGAGCCCCGCAGCCCTGCCCGCCGCCCGCTCGGGCCGCGCCGCCTCCTCACGCCCGGTCTTCCAAGCGCCGCCACCCCCGGCTCCACGGGCCTTGAGACAGGGCGCGGAGCCGGCGTCCCCTGACCGGCGGCGAAGACAGGGAGCGGCCCTGCCGCGGAGGACGAGGAGGAAGAGCCGCAGCCTCACGCTCCTCTTACCTGAATTTACCGCCAATGGTGCCGCCATCTTGGAGGGAAGGAGGCGCGATGGCGTCGCCGCGGCCCGAGAAAGGCCCCACAGCAGCCCGGGCTGCCGGACACGGCGCCTCCCGAGGAGCGGGGCAGCGTCTCGCCGGCCTCTCCCGCCGCCGAAGGCGGGCAGCGGGTCCCATGGCTCCTGCTTTTCTGGCTTAGGGGCAGCCCAGCTGGCGAAAGTTAGCGAGCGGCCGCTTTCGCGCCGCTCCGGCTCCCGCAGGGGCAGGCCGCTGCCGCGGGTCCTGCGCCGCGGCCTGACGGGAGTTGTAGTCGGGGAGGGGCGCGGAGCCCCGTCTGGGGCCGCGGCGGGGTCGGATCCTCCTGGTGTAATTTGTACGTTAATAGTTCATCGTGTCCGTCGTCTTCAAACCTTTTGGAAGTGGCTGCGGAAAAGGGAGAGCAGCGCGGTTCTGCGTTCCCGCGTTCGCTCCTCTGCTGCGATTAGCACATCGCTTCCGCGGGCTTCTCTTCCCCCTGCCTTTTCCATGCCGTGCCTTGCCTTGCACAAACTGTGTTCATTGAATAAGGCAAAATGCCTAAAGTCAGGCGCTGCACAGGGAGGTAAATCTATTAGAATGTTTCGAACCTTTATTTCAGTAGAAAGATAAAAGGTGCTATTATTCTTTTTTTTTTCAAAACCAGAATCGCTCCGGTTTCTATGGTTTCAAATTGAAGTCTTCCCAAAAAATGAAACAAGTAATTTGTAAATGATGGATGATCTTTATTTAAAAGGCAGACAATTAAAAGAGCACTATTCACTTAAAACTAGGAAACTAAGTATTTTGTTCACCTTTGTTAGCAGGTGTGCAGCATTTAAAACTCGTGTTTCTTGGACATTGATTGGTGAACTAGAGTTTACAATCTTATATGGAAATAAAAACAATCCTGATTGATAGGGGTTATCCTGTGAAGACAGCTGCATTTAAACACAAAGCATGTGCAGGAACAAAGTAGTAGGCATTAAGAAAGAATAAAAGACACTTGTACATGTATGTATCTGGAGCTAAGGAACAATACTAGTTTCTTAGAATCCCATGTCTGAAGTAAATTTAACACCCTCTATCCCAGTAGTAATAAGTCTCCTTCAGAAATTCCTTCTTGTATTATCTTTAAGATAAAGATTCCACCAGAAGTATGTGTTAATTTTTAGTGCCAATAGTTTTCCCTCTTGAACTGTATTAAAACAGTATTTCACAGTTGCAAAACCATGTCCAATGAACTAGACCCGTGGGAAATTGGCAAAATAACTATATTTGCTCCTCTAGATCTTCCCTGTGTTGGGATGGAAGAGGAGACAATCTAGAGAGAACAGTGGTCCTGGGGTGAGAGTGAATTGGCAAGGCAGCTATAAGGAAAAAAGATACAGAAACCAGAGAAAGAGTTTCACATGGATTAGTCAGAACAGAAAGAGGAGAGAGAAAAGGAAAGTTAAAAGAGGAGGGGAAAAAGGTATGTCCTGTCAAGAATAACTCCTCTTAGAGTTCAACAGATGAATCCATTCTCCTCAATTTGGCCTTATTTGTTTATTTAGTCAAAAGGCTCATATTTCCTTGAGATTTCCCTTTTTCTAGTCTTAGCCATGAACTAGAACAGACCTCTTGCAATGAGAACAATGGACAGTAAATTATTTATTTTATTCCAGGAAATGAAGGCAAGAAGCAAAAGTAGAAAATAAGTGAAGTTACTCCACAAGCAGCAGAACTAAAGCTGCCTCGGTACCTGGGTATGCCATTCCTGTGTCTTCTCCTACGTACCCATCACTGCAAAGCCATAGCTCTGCTCCTATGCTGCCCACATGCCACCCCAAGACCCATGACTATGGAAGGCAGGTGTCATGATATATTTGGATCACCTAGCCACAGAAAACCTAATGGATAGCTTGAGGTTTTGCTTCAGCCTTTCAAACCACAGAGATCCTAATTTTGATCTTTTTCCGTTATATGTTCTCTGATTTTCACAAAGTTTGTGAAGACATAAGTTTTTGAGTCCTTTAGCCCTTGATCAGATTAGGCTGGAATTGGTTCAGGAATTGCAACAGGTTCAAAAGTTACTGGAAGAGTTTGGCAGACAGAACATGATTTCCTAAGCCTTGTTTCCTTAAGAAATAAGACTTTAAAAAAAAAAAAAAAAACCAACCAGAAAGAGAGAAAGATAAATAAATAAATGAATCCATTTTTTTAAAAAGCCTGTCCCAGGCATTAAGAGCTGTCATATTTCTTTTGGCATTTAGATACAGCCAGATTGCACACACTTTTTTTTTAATCTCTGTTGGAGGAAAAAATCCTGCAGATTTAATATTTTAAATTTCCAGATAATTCTTTCCTCTCCTTGCCAATTGGCCAACGGTCACATAGCAACATGAAGAAAAAAAAAACACCCTGAAAAGAGTGGATAGCATGGGGTAGGTCACTGGGCAGCTGAACTTCAGAAAAAAGATACCACATTTAGCTCCAGCTGCACAGCATTTATTATACACTTTCTCTGTCAGCAATGTGATATTTTAATGCAAAATGGTTGTGACAGTACAGCTCCTAGTACAGATGAAGTAAGAGAGGTGTCTGGATATGCCATACCATACATTCTGAACATATTTATATTGGCATAACTGCATCCATCCATGCTTTGATGAGTAGGCAAGTCCATTAATAGTAATTCTTTCCTTATTCTCACTTTATTTGCTGTCCTTTAATTTAGGATCTTATTGTTTACCCCAAATCACTGTCTGGTTTGGCAGACTATTTTTGCCAAGTCACTATAGGAAAAGAATTCCTCATTCCTTCTCCTAACAATAGCTCTCAGCAAGTTCTCCAATAGAGCTGGGTTCAGTGAGGGACACCGCCTTCTTTCATCCTTAATTACTAGACAAAAGTCTGTCAAGTATCAAAGGTAGGCTGACACTAAATACCTGGGATAGATATTAATTCCTCTGGATTCCAGGGAAACGAGGTCCCAGATTGCCTGTGGGGTAGCGAATTCTGCTTGTGCAGTGAGAGACCTTGTAAGATATGTTATTTTCTGTAGGTGGAAATAACTACTAGTAAAAGCTAAAATGAGCTGCACAATGGCAACCTGCTTTTTGACTGGAACTTCTCAGTGGCTTGTAATGTACTGTAGGTGTAACATCCTTAATTCTAATGCTACTTAAATTTAGTCACTCTGGTTCATTGCTAAATCACACATCAAGATATAAAGATAACAATGACAATGATATAATTTATTTTCTTTACATTTTATTATGATCAGGAAGAATAATTAGTAGCAAAAAAAAAGTATTATCCAGACACCCAAGAGGCCATGCTTAATTTCCTACCTTTAATCTTGAGTATCGTGATCACATCCTGTGTGATGGAGTAAAATGAAAATTAAAAGGCTTTTCTGCACTGCAGCTGAAAAAGATGCCTTATAGAAGTGCTTCTACATAAATAGACCAGTCTTTACATTGTGAAATATGCCTCTTTACCCAAAAAGTCAAATGCATTTCTGGCTACCGATTAGACCATAAAACTTCCTTGAGCCCTTATTTTGACTGACATTAACTCTGCCTGTGCATCTCAGCTTAGTGGTCTGTAAAAATGGGTATAAAATTTCACGGCAAGCCTGGAATGCCGATCGACTGGATCTTTAGTCTGGTCCCATCTGAACAGAGAAAAAGAATGTGTTTTGGGGTTACATTAAGCTGGCAGAGTAAAAAACCCTGAATTCTCTTACTAAGATGGCTAATTTTCATGAAAACTTCTTAGCTGGCTATAATTCTGTCTTTCTTGCAAAAAGTATGTTTTATGTATCAAGATAGTTAGCTCGGTGTCAAATCTTAGAAGAAAGTCTAAGACCTTTCCCTGCAGCGATTCTCAACAAAATGACTTCATAATTTCTCTGTCTTCCATCCTAGATATTTCTACTGTCACCATGGTATCTAAGCTCATCAGAGAAATTGCATGAGGTTGTTGCTAGCTTGGGTAAGTGGTTTGTCTAGTCCAAGGCAACAAAGAGCTAAATGTTCTCAAAGTTATACGAATACCTTCCTCAGGGTCTGTGAGCAGGGAAAGAGCAGCTGAACAACAGTGAGTGCTGCCCTTCCTGTGTAGGTGAGGACAATTATTGTCTATAGGCATTTGAGCAGAAATTAATGCCTCAATAAAGAGTATCAGTAATTTTCCTGCTTGACAATTGGGTCTTTAGGATCCCTGTTCAGGCTTCGGAGGTAAAATGAACATACTATTCTTGACCATGTGATGTATTGTGAGTTAATTTTTTCCTAATTCCTGCTTTGGGGCCCTTACATCTATCTGTCTTGTTATTCTTTCTTCTCTGTTCCAGAATGAAGAATAGCTTTTCTTTTTTGTAATAATTTCTCCATTCATCTTCTGAAGGCAATGAGGCTGTTGCTAGCCAGGGAGATAATCTGATTATTGCAATGATGTACCTTCTAGTAATTGACAACAAGAGGTGGAGAAACATACAGCAGGGGAAATGATGGAAAGACAAAGTGCAAGCAAAGTGGAGATATTTGATATAGTAAGTAGAAGTGTTGGCACATCAACTGCCTTATTGATATTCATACTGTTCAGTGATTTCTGTATCAGATTTACAGATGGTTGATGTTTTTTCTAGTTGCCAGTCCCACAAATCCAGGCTTTGTCCTGAAATTGACTCTGAGCTCTTTCTGAAGCATGTTGTATATATTCTGCAGGCTGAATTATACACACTTAATGCATCCTTTGCTTTCCTATCAGAGAACCGATGTGTCACTGAATGTTTTGGCTTAGAAGGGACCTTAAAATTCATCTAGTTCCAACCCCCCTACCATGAGCAGGGACATCTCCCACTAGACCAGGTTGCTCAAAGCCCTGTCCATGCTGGCCTTGAACACTTCCGGGAAGAGGGCATCCACAATTTCTCTGGGTGACCTGGCCCAGGGCCTCTCAACTCTCACAGTGAAGAACTTCCTCTTTACATCTAATCTAAATTTACCTTCTTTGAGTGTAAAGCCACTAGTTCTTGTCCTATCACTACATGCTCTTGTTAAAAGTCCTTCTCCAGCTTTCTTCTACGCCTCCTTGAAGTACTAGAAGGCTGATACACTGTGTTCATGGATCCTTCTTTTCTGCAGTCTAAAGAACCCCAACTCTTTCACCCTTTCTTCATAGCAAAGGTGTTCCAGCCCTGTGATCATCTTTCCAGCTTTCCTCTAGACTCGCTCCAGCAGGCCTATATCCTTCTTATGTTGGGGGCCCCAGGACTGGATGCAGTACTCCAGGTGGATTCTCAAAAGAACAGAGTAGAGCGGGAGCATAACCTCCCTTGACCTGCTGGTCATGCTTCGTTTGATGCAGCCCAGGATAGGATTGACTTTCTGGGCTGAAAGTACACATTATCAGGTCACGTTGAGCTTCTTGTCAACCAACACCCCCAAGTCCTTCTCCTCAGGGCTGCTCTCAACCCATTCTCCATCCAGCTTGTATTTGTGCCTGAGATTGCCCTGACCCAGGTCCAGGACCTTGCACTCAACCATGTTGAACTTTGTGAGGTTCACACAGGCCCACCTCTCAAGCCTGTAAAGGTCCCTCTGGATGGCATCCCTTCCCTCCAGTATATTGACCACACCACAGGTGATAATGCAGGAGATGGGAGAGGAAGTACCTTGACAGTCAATCTGAGCTAAATTGGAAGAAATCATTACTCTATTGGAAGTATCATTACTTTATAATTGGAAGAAATAATTACTTTATACTTACAAACTGAGTGAATTTTATATGGAAACCAGTGAGACTTAGCAAAGAAAGGGCATCTCACAACAGCATCTCTACTGCACTGTAAAATTACTTCACAAATTATACTGCCATTCTGTTAATTATCTTCCCAGCACTGTCCACTTCTTTGGAGTTCTCTGGGTACAAGATAAGAAGTTCCTGTACTTTAAAGATGTGTGCAGAATTGAGCTTGTGCATTTCTGACAATCAGGTACTGAAATACTTTCCCTGGCCTGGTGCTCTGAGATACATTATTTGAAGGAAAGCCTAGTTTGAGTAGGTAGCAGAAGAAAGGATTTGCTTTCTACTCCAGTCCATTTTTGTTTTGTTGAAGTTTCCTGAGGATCAGGGAGAATTATCCCCAGGAGCAAGAATCTAAAGGGCATGGACTGAACAAATAAAATTTCTGAAATAGGCAACTGTATTATTTGGCTCTGGTGTCAAAATATTTCACTGGAAATCACATGTCTGTTAAGGTCTCCTCCTGCCTTTTTTTGGCTATGACTGTGCTGCAGAAGGATAATGAGAAGCAATATTAGCTGTTCACAAATAATGGGACAATTGTTGAGACCACATGTTCAATAACTCCTACCAAGGTGACACCTTAGACATCAGAGCACTAAACTATATTATGTGCTTGAGTGATCAGGGCTGGAGTTTATGGCTTATGCTCATTCAGTTGCTTGAGTGCTTAAGAGTAGAACAGTGGAAAATCTTTATCTTAAGTGCAGTTTTCTGAGCTGCTTGGCACATATAACTCTCATTCCTTTCTTCTAGATGACTTCAAATGGCCAAAATTAATTTCCCTCATCATTGAGGAACATTCCTGTTCTAAATCAGACAAAGCTAAATCTCTGTCTTTGAAAGGTAGTACAGAAAAACACCTGGTCAGCTAAACTGAACCCTCTGATAAATGAGACCTAACCAATGGAGAAGACAAAATTCTCAGAGTTAATCGTGAGTGTCTGCAGATGTCCAGCATGGTGGAATGGTAATCCTTTAGGTCTTTCTCCAAGCCAAATCTACTACTATTGTAGATTAACCTTAGTGGAACTATAATGAAGCATACTTAGGAGAATAGTTCACTCGTAAGTTAATAACTGGTTGAAAGCATGCATACAAGAAATACTGATGTAAATAACAGAAATTGAAAGGCCAAGAGCTACGTTCATCTTTATGGTTGGTATCTGCATAAAGGGTCATACCAGTTATCTTTAAGTTGACAGCAGTAAATTATGATTATGGTCTCAGGATAGCTTTATATCCTGTTACAAACAACAATCAATATTTGCTTGGAAATAACACTCAGAATGTGTTACTCGGCTGCCTTCCTAGGCATCTGCCTATTAACAATAGAATTTTGTTTTTATTATGCATCACACTCAGTCTTATTTAATGCAGAGTCTGTCTGCAGAAACAAGAAGTTGCAGTGAGGTCCAGCCCAGGAGAAGCCTGAGGTACTGACTCATTCTGAGACACTGAGGGAAAGGTTTGCTTGCAGGTATATTTAGACTGTAACTACACAAGGACACTAAGCTATGAGAAACCCCTAAAAATAAGGTGGCCTTATTTTTAATGAAGATTTGATTGTGCCTTTTGGGTAGCTTAGTTTGACATTTTACTGGCAGATGGTAAATGTGTTTCAAAGTGTGATTTCCCAGAACTTCTCAGAAACTGTAGTATCAATTTTGAACAGCATTATAGGAAAGATTAATGCCTCCCTTTCACTGGAGGAGCTCAGATCACCTGGTCAGGTTGTGAGAGGCTTGCTAAATTCCAGCCCCCAGCTTAACATACATCTCTTACCTCCCATAAATGTTGGAGGGGAGTTTGACATTGTATACTCTCAATCTCTCATTAGTGCCACTTCATTTTGCAAAAATAATCACACTTTCACTGGATGTGGACCTGGAACTTGCCAAGGAACGGGGTAGAGATAATCCCACCATTCAAAAGACTACCAGGTAAAGAATATTCCTCCTGTGATTTGTCTCAGTGATTAAGTCTTTTGGACAAAAGCATCAGTGTCAACCAACAGAACTGAGGAAAGCACAACTCAAGGCCCTCAGCTGCCTAAAGCTCTTGCTCAAGTAGTGTGAGGCTGAAATATTCATTCACTTTCTACCTAGATCACAAAGAAATGTAACTTATGTGTCTACTTATGGGGAGCTCTTGAAAATCTGAGCCATATGTGAAAGGGAACTCCACTTCCACGAGCTCTGTCAACCTGACCAGCTATAACCGTTTTTTCTTTACAGGTATTCCAAACCAAGGCAATCTGTATTCCAAGGGTGGATTTTTTTTTCTTATCTCAGCAAGAACAAAAACATGTTTTTGTTATTATTGATCATAACCACTCTTTTAATACTTTCCTGTTTGTTTGCCCGCTCAGATAAATCAGTGAGTCATATAGCCCCACTGCTCTCAATAAACTGGATTCTTGTCTGAAAGTTCTGTGTCTGTTCTCTCCATTCATGGTGCCATAAAATAATGATCCAACTCCAAGTCTTACCTTACACTGACTTTCATGCATGACACCAGAAGGACTTTGTGAGGAGTTAGTCTCTCTCTAGAGCTAAGAGCCTTCTGCATTGCTAGGACTCCCTGTTCATAAACTGCTTACCTCTTTAAATACTGTGCAAACACAGACTTAGAGAAAGTTGAGGGGATAGTATTAATTGCTGGTATTCAAAGTTAAGGGGAAAAAATAAGGGGACAGTAAGTACACACACAGCTAGCAGCATCCAGGGCAGTGTATGTTCTCACATGATGCTTCTCTGCCTGCATCCTTCTCTCATCGCAATCATGGCTGGAGGCAGGCATGTCACAGTAAGAAGCTTTTCAATGGAAGCCTGGCTGCTATTGCTAGAGCCAGTTGACACAAGGACTACTGTGTAGGAATAATCACCTTTCTGGTAACCTTTTGTCACATGCTGTGACATGAACAAACCATCTAAGCTCAGCCCTTTCCCAGTAGGACGCACCTCCCATGAAACTGTGCTGTCAATCTGCTCCACAGCAGAGTGAGCTGCCAGGGCTCACTTTTATAGCTTTTATTTAAAACAACTGCTTGAATTTCACAGGTGCAAAAGCTTAAGCACTGGAGCACTTCCTAAAAAGAGAGCTTAGAGCTATGATCCTTTTGAACTTATGTGTGTGGAATTTTTTTGAGACTTCTTTCATCAACTGGTTGCTTCATGACATGAAGAGCTGTTTTATCTGAATATAAGGAGGACATAACATGCCCAAAGTGGCTTTATTTACCCTCTTAATTCCTTGGCTATCTGAGATGAAAGGTACCAATTAAAGGCGAATGCTGTATCATAACTAAGGTTTCTTAAGGAAGTACACTGCTCAGAATATTAGCCAAGCGCCTTTTACAGTCTTGATTGTTCAGTCACATCAACAGTTAGAAAGCAATGCCTAATAAAACTAAATTAGGCCTTCACGTTCTGCTTTGTATATGAGTACAACAGAACTAGTTACTCTTTCAGCGGTTTTACTTCACATTTTGAGACCTATGCTCTTTGCTTCTGCTCTTTTACTTTTCATGGAAATAGTCATACCTCAATAGATATCATGCCTGTTTAACTATTTTTAAATAAAATCCACAAGGATATTTTCACTTACTAAATTGACATAAACCTGCATTTTAACTAGATCTTGAAGATTAAAAAATAACCCTCTTGTTTTTACTAAAATCTCAGCTGAGACACCTTACTGCTTTCCTGTCCTGAGATGAGAACATATGACCTCACTCTAGTGCTAAAAGGTCTGAGAGTGCTCCCTCTGATTTCTCTGCCTTTGAAGTAGCCTTGCAATGAGTCAAGGTATATACTGCTCAGAAGAATGAGGAAAGGTATATATTACTCAGAAGGAGGAAAGTCCAGTCTCTAGATTCCTATCTGCAAAGAGGAGTGAAGAAGCAAGCAACCAGCAACTCGCCTCCCTCTCATCCCTGATTTTGGCAAAGTCTTTTTACCTAAGTAGGAAGTAGCTGGCTGCCCACCTTATCTTAATGCTCTTACACAGCTGGAGACTGAAGAAAGTGATGGCCCACCACGTCAGTTGAATGAATAGGCTGCCTCTGAAGGACAACAAAGATGTCCACATGCTTATGTTAGAACCTACTGTTAGGCACCACCCTGTGCATCTTACTCCACAAGAACATTCCCTACTCTCTTCTCAGGGCATTCTTCATTGCCTACTATTCTCCTTAGTTGTAGCTTTACTCTGAAGTTTTTTCAAAATGTATTTCAACATAATACAGCCAAGAGATTAAACAAGGAAGATTCTGGATACATTTCATAGAATCTAGTGGGTGCTCACCTTTTATTTTTTGGTATCATAATAGTGCACCCAGGGTTTTCCACAGTGTACGGCTAATATTCAACATGGAAATCCTGTGTGGGAAACTTGCAGAATGGAAGTGTCTTTCAGAGAAGATGAGTTTTCATTGCTCCCCTCTTTTGGAAATCAGACCTACTATCCTGGGATCCTGTGCAAATAAACACCTACAAGTTTTGAAAGTTGTGGCCTTTAGACGTTACACTGGTTTATTTACTAGTTAGGAGAAATACTGCTAGATGTGGACTGAAACCACACAAAAACATCAGCATATCATTCCTTCTCCCCATGTCAATCCAACAACTGTGCGGTACATTTTAAGGCCCAGCCTACAGTGAGTTTGCGTAAAACAAATTATAAGCACTTCAGGCAAGCGTGACACAATACACTATCAGTGGAAGTGCTGGTGGCACATCTGTGCTGAAGCTTTCCATGCAAAATGTCTTTTTGGTTTCCCAGGTGTGATACCAATACAAAGAGAGTAAGGAGAAGAAAAAAAAAAGTAAGTAAGTTAAAGTAAAAATCAGCATGTGATTTACATGGTTTAGCAAAATCTGGCTCCTATCAGAGGCTGACTGGCTACAGTTTACAATAGTGTATTTAAGAATCTCAGGCAATTCATCATTCCTTAAAAAAACCCCAAGTGCTAGATCATTAGAAGTAACACAAACTAGGTCTCCCCAGGACTTTAATTCTGTGTCTGGCCTGTTAGCAGAAAGTTCTCCTATTCATGCAATAATGTGCCAACAATTTTTAAATGTTGCAGAGGAAAACACAGTGGAATTTTAAAATGCATGTGAAAGAATAAAAAATATATATTAAAACAGAAAAACATCTAGCATCCTTTAGGTGTCTTGGTTAAGCTATGCAATATAGTCAAGATACCTGCCTGGTCTCTGCTCCCCCTGGACATGATCTCTGCCCTTGGTGGCTCTCAGCCTGGCCACATCATGCTGCAGGGTGCTGAAGGGAAGATGGAGCGGAAGGGGAAAGAGAGCAGAGCAATGCAAGGCACACAGCACAACCTTCGCTCTGTCAGTGTGTCAAGCACAGGCTGTTAAGAAGAGGAAATGTTCTCTATCAGAATATAAGGGCCCAATTTCTCCATACAACAAGCATATCTATGTCATGCAGAGTTTCAGTTACAGTGCTGCCTATATGCAAGACTGATCTTATTATTCTGGGATCTCTCATTTGTCATCATTACAGTTGGGTTCCTGCAGCTCCTTAAGGAACACACTCATATTTCTGATTAACAAATGCTTCAACTTTCCTATTTAATCTATTATTTTGCCTATCTAACCCATCTAATTTCAAGCTTGTCTCTCTATTAGCATTATTTATATAGCATAAAATTAGCTGCAGTAGCTCATGTTCCTTTGGCAAAAGGAAGTAGATCTGCCTGGAAAACTGCAAGATTGCAGCTGGAGCTTGGCTGGTGCAATATATTTACAAGCATCAAAGTTCATTCCAGCCCTTTAACACAATGTCATACTTTCTTGACAGGTGAGTTCACGTCACACCTGGCATATGCAGAACATGAGCTCCAATGCCAATAACGTCGGTGGAAATTCTTGCCACTAACAGTTCCTGTTTACACGGCTGCCATGGAATCAATATGCAGGATCAAGTATTGCATTTTCCCAAGTCATGCACTTTTTATTTCATTTCAGCAAATCCCATACAGCTGAGGCATTTTTATAAGAATGTGAGCAATTTTGAGCTCTGTGGAAAATGCTGAGTGCTGTCGGATACAGGCAGAGAAAGGCAGAAAAGAAAAAATACATTCCTTTGAACACACTAATATAGAAGGCAATTAACGAAAACAACAATAATGAGCAATCATTCTCTCTCCTAATATATGTTGTGCATTAAAGAGCAGGTGAGGACTCCTTGACAACAGTAACAAGTAACATAATGAAGTCCTGTCTACACAATAATGTTACTTCAAATATTTTAGCTGTGTTGGCTCGAGCACTTTCACAAAGATTGTTTTAAAGTGGTTGGGCTTTCTTTCTGCATGAACAAAACCCAGGCTCACCAGCCCACAGTTGCTGCATCAAGCTCGAGAGGATTCTGTCCATTTTTTGAATGATTTTCCCCCGTGTATAATGTGATAAGGTTTATTTGCTATCTGGCTCCTGAGTGCCCTTTTCTATTAAAAGATTACACATGTTATCACCCTCGCTGAATGCTGATGGCCTCCTTTGCAATTCCAGTGGTTGTATCCCACCCAATTCACACTTTTTTTTTAGAGCATCACCTCTTTTCCTCCTCTGATATTGTCTCACAGTTGTGTGTAGCATGTCCAGCTCCAACTCTATGATACTGCCTCTATTAGTATTTGTGAGTGTTGGTCAAACTGAATGCAAGAGAAAGACTTTCCTGAGAAATGGACCAGTACCACTGTAAAGCAAAATCACACTGGCTGGTCTACAAGAGCATAAAGGATGTGAACAGGACCTCCAGGGCATCTGACTGTCCAGAATAGGATGAACTGTGAAAGATTTATCTATCGGAAGTCACTGCTGAACCCCAGTATTGTAACGTGCCCAGGTCATTTACACAGCTGTCAAATGATGCCACTTGAATTAGGGAGCTGTAGAGTTGTTTTTTTTTCAAACCACTTAACTGAAATACAAAGACTGAGGCTACAGAAACACTGTTTGAAATCCAAATAGATAGTCAGCTTAAAAATGCTGCAGAGGGAAATATTCCTATCATGTCCTGTATTATATTGTAGCTCTGCAGCTCTAAACCAGGTGGAAATGAGTTGTATGAACCATGAGCCTCTTTCCACCCATTTGGCACTGCCTTCCCTGGTGTGGTCATTGTGGTGCTCCACAAACAAGAACACAATCTTCTGTCTCCAGCTCCCACTGTTTGACAATGCACATGGGTTCACTGCTACTCTAAATGCCACTCAAATAACATGGCAGCACCGCAAGAGTTAAAGGAAATGCAGATTGCAGGGCAGGCATATTTATTGCGACAATGGATGCAGAAAAGAAGCAATAGCAAATATATTTTGGCTCATAGTTTGTTCAGCACTCTTTAGCTCCTTTCGTATTTCATAAGACAAATTACCAAAATTAAACATTTCAAAATACTGAGATTATAAGACACTTGTAATCAAATCTTTAGCAATATAAAATTCTTGGATTCAGGCTCTAAAGTCTGTTCCCTTCTAATGTACATCATCCTGACCTGTGCGTGTTCTAGGAGATCTTAAGGCAAAGACTGTGTTCCTGTTTACTACACGCAGAGCAGAGCAAAGCAGCCTTCTTGGTCGCTTATCTGCATGGTGCCTCTCTCTCACTTCTGCAGTTGAATATGTTTCAGTACCCTTCTATGCAGTGCTGTGTATCTTTCTGATTTATCCATTGCCTTTTTTGGTAAGGTTTATTCTCATCTCTCGGATGAGAAAGGTGACTTCAAAGCAACATTGCTACAGAGTTGCACATGGAACTGCAAACTTGAATCCTGTTGCTGTTCACTTCTCATTAGCCCAGAATCTTCTTCCCTCCTTCCTATTCCAACACCAGCAAAGGATTTCTACAGAAAGGAGATGTAGTGTGGAAGGTATCACATTTTATTATACACTACTGAGTTCCCTGGAAACATCCATTTTTCTAGGGAAGCCAAAACTGGAAAAACAGATAAGAATGTGTGGCAAACGGACCCGGACCGCGACAGAATGACATTCCAAAATTGAGGAAAAAAAAAAAAAAACCCAAAACTTGTTGTCATTGGCACTGAGTTCAGTGTAGAAATGACAAATATTTGTGATTTGTCTCTGGCAACTGAGACGCCATTATGATCAGGAACACAAGCCTTGCAAGTTGCTTGATACATAAAAAATGTTTTGAAAAAGGAGGCTAGGAAGGAGTAGTGCAAGGATTCTGTGAATAGATTTCAGCACAGGAACCAGAAGAGAAAAAAAAAAAGCTGGAAGGATGCTTATGACGACTTGGGCTAACTTTTGCACAAGTGTTTATATTCAGAGGCGTTTGGGACAAGGAAAACTGGAAGATTTGCTGTAAATGTACAGAAGGCAACAGACCTCTGAAGAATATTAGGAGATTATACCACTACCTCAAGTACACCCTGAGGCTAACAAGAGTAGTGGTAGCTTCCCAGAGGTCCCCACTGCACTCTTTCCAGAAAACAGGAGTGGTTTCTGCTTTAATTTGCAAAGATAGCTGCACTTAGCAGATAAAGTGCACTGTGCCGGAGTTCTGTCGAGTAAGTGAAAAAATTGGCTAAGGCATCTCACTAAAGTTCTCATTCTCCCCTAACAACACAAAAACATTAACAAAGACACATATTTTCCAAATCTTTGGCTATAATACATTCATTTTTCACCACTATACTCTCTCATTTAAGAAAGAGCAGGACAAATCCCTCATCCTGTTTCCCTGAGCAGAATGGACACCTCCTCCTGCTTTCATTGATTTCAAACAAGACATGGTGAACATCTGCCACTTGCAGCAAATATTGATCAGAGTGTTTGTAAGGCTCCTCCACCTGCCCTTCAATTTCCCAACAAAGCCCTTCATTATTATTCTACAGTTACTCAGAACAGTCATACAGTTCCTTTCTCCAACACATTTGCCCCATAAAAGGCATCATTAGCCAGAGAAGCAGAAAGATATCTCCCAGAGTGACAAAAGGAATGGACACATGATTAACATCCATTGCAGTCTGGGGAGCAATTCTTATTTTTGTTGCAGTAAATAAGGCTGAATTTTGAAAAAACCTGTCATAAAGTATTGTATATCATTCTGCATTAATATCTGTGAACTTCCCATAATAATCAATGAGGCTTGGCAGAAGCTTGAAAAAATACTCTTTTTTTTCTATTTTTGAAACCTGAGTTTCAGTCTGAAATATAGGCACAAATGTCACAGAATCACAGAATAGTAGGGATTGGAAGGGACCTCTGGGGATCATCTAGTTCAACCCCCTTGCTAAAGCAGGTTGGCCTAGATCAGGTTGCATAGGAGCACATCCAGGCGTGTTTTGAAAGTCTCCAGAGAAGGAGACTCCACAACCTCCCTGGGCAGCCTGTTCCAGTGCTCCGTCACCCTCAAGGTGAAGAAGTTTTTCCTTATGTTTAAGTGGATCTTCTTGTGTTCTAGTTTGTGCCCACTGCCCCTTGTCCTATCACCGAGCACCACTGAAAAGTGTCTGGCCCCATCCTCTTGACACCCTCCCTTTAGATATGTCCAGCCACTGTTTCCAGCACAACTCAGGATCAGGAACCTTACAAATCCTGAAGTATTTTCTCAGTACCAGCACACTGAAACACATACGTAATATGTGTTTCCAGCACACACTGGTAAACCAGCATCAGTCCAGTGAGCAGCGAGCCAACTGGATTTCTGCCAAGCACTGGGGCACTGATGGTTACACATGTCCATGTGCAGAGGTGCTGCTGTGTTGGTTTTTTGTTGCTGAATATTCAGACTGCAGTCTGTACAAATGCCATGCAAACTTTATCATCCTGAATTCACAGCATAATTACTCTTCATCCCAACCAGGCATGGGAATTACTCAATCTCCACCTCCTCCTTTTCTGCTAGTATTGGTTCACCACCATCACATCCCTTTCTAATGCCTTCTCAGGATGCTGCACTCTCTTATCTATGCCGTGTTTCCTCCATACAGTTTGACAGCCATTTGAAATGGTGGTGGAGTCCTGAAATAATGGAGAAGTCCTGAAAAACATCTTGGTTTCACCTCACACTGCCAAATCCCAGTAGGTTCCTATATTTGTTCCACAAGACAGCAACCATGGAGAATTGCCCAGGAGAACACCTTCCCATCATGCGGTGTGAATCAATGCACAACGGTGCACATGCAATGAATCATGGGGAAATGGGGGCTGAACCATAATAAATAAATCATATGGATACACATTTTTACTCCGGCTACTACACACTGATTATTTCCAAGAAAATGTATTATGAAAGCTTTGCCTTGTAGATATGGAAATTATTTGCCTTGCAGATATGGAAAGAGTTCTGCTCAGTTATCCAACCTATTTAAAACAAATGAAACCCAAACACTTCCAAAAGCAACTAAGGTGTCAAAATGTGGCTAAGACTAATCTAATGAAACCAATTACAGTTACTTAAAAGCAAGAAAATAATTGATTTAAGGGCATCTTAAATCTTACAATGGCCACATGATGGCCTAGGGAATTATTTTTACCAGATAAAAGCAGAGGTGGAAGCAGGGCTATAGGTAACCTTCAGTAATATCAGCCAAAGTAATCTTCAGCTATGTAGGGGTTTTTTTCTGTGTTATTATTGGATGCTGCTGAAATTTGTGTTCATGCAGGGCTCAGAAGAGGGATATGAACAGACTCTTACTAAGGGAAAAAATCCTCAATACTAGATTAAAAGAAATCACAGAATTCACTGAATAAACAGCCTCAACACTGACCAAGAAATGCAGCTTTTAGATACATTAATTTTATATTTCTTTCCGCGTCAGAGTACTTGCTTTTATTCAGCAGGAAATGTTGCCAGGTATTAGTTGTGTCAACAATTACCTTCCTTATAAAAGTTACTTACATAATGGGTACTTCTGAAAATGAATGTTTTATATATAGGTTGATTAGAAAATGTGGAATGTATGAACTTTTGGAGAAATATATTTTATATATCTATATTCATTTGAATTTTATTAATATGTACCTATATATACAAAGTATATATTACAGTTGAATATATATTCAGAGAGATGCGGAATTTGTCACATGTATGGGTGTTTGTAGTCCATTGTATATTTTGTTTTCAAAAGAACATTGCATTTGTGTTCACATGTCAAGACTACTACTGAAAAGAGCATTTATTTTTATGCAGACCTGAGTCTTGCCTGCAGCCAGATTGTGGTAAAGCTAAGTCATAGAGCTTTCCTGTTGTGGGTATACTTATATCAATATAATACTTAATATGTGCAAGGTAATGCTAAACTGTTTCAGGAAGGAGATAAGCTGAGCCAACACAAGGCACTTCACTGTTGAGGGAATGGGCACATTGTACAAGGCCGTACCGGTGTTAACACTTCAGTCTCAGACCCAAAAGTAAAGAAGAAAAATGTCACGCCACTAGAAGAAATAGTTACACCAGTGCATTCTGTGATGAACACTGCTCTTTCCTATCAATGGCTGAAATAAGTAAAATTCTCAGGTGGGTATTGTCATGGCAAAAGTAGTAACAGCTTGTGTACTGCAGATAACTGTTAATTAAACACTGAGGATGGGACTGCCTGTTTGGAGAGCTAAGGATGCCGGTGCAGGAGAGCCTCTGGAAAGCTATAAAGGCAGCAAGTAAAAGTGCTCTTTTTATCTCTTAGATGAGGTGATGAGATCCTTTGTGTGGCACAAGGATTACAGGAAAAGGGAGGAGAGAGTTACAGGTTCAGTTTTAACAGGCCCATGGCCCAGGGTGTCTGTGGTAGAAAGAGGAGACAGAAGCAATGTGGGTTTTGTGAGTTTCTGACAACAGACACACTAAAATTCTGAGTCGCTTTGGCAGGGGAGAGATCCTTTCCCTGAGAATTTGCAGGAAGTTGCTTCTGTCAAAATTACTTACAGCTCCTATGCACGAAAACAGAATTTGCCTGGATTTTGTACATGAAGTGAGAAAACCAAGAAAACACCTTTTCCTTTGCCTTCTGTTCCAAATGGGAAAACGACCTGGAAAATCCCAAAATGATAATAACAAAAGTATGTGCAGCAAAGGGGCAGCACCATGTGCGTGCCTGCTGCCTTGGGACAGCAGTGCCCGACCACAGAGCGGCAGCAGGGGCGTGAGGGAAGCTTTAGCCACCCAAAATCGGGCCTGGTGGGACAGCAGCACTAAGGGCTAGAAACTGGGGTCTCCAAATTTTGCAACCTCAGAAACAGATTTCCTCCTTAGTGAAGCAATTTTGTCACACCGGGTCCTCGTAGCTGGAGCCTATGAGGATGAGGGGAAAAAAGAGAGAATAAAAGGGAAGAAAGGAAAGGAAGGGTAAGGGGGAAGGTGGCACAGCGGTGCCTCACCCCGGGAGGACGGAGCTGGCACGCTGGGGCGATTGGCGGGAGCCGCCGGCAGCGGGAGGTGGGCACCGGGGCGGCGCAGGGACAGATCCCCGCTTCCGGCGTGTGAGGGGAAGGACGCGCAGTGGGGAACGGCTGCCTGGGCTGCTTCAGTGGGAGCCGCGGCCAGTCGCGACCCAGCCGCCGCCACAGCTGCGCTTGCTGCCAGGACATCCCCTGCCCAGGCGGTGCAGCCAGCAACCGGCAAAGCCTGAGAGGGGGGCAGGCGGGGTCACTTCGACCTGTCGGGGGTAAAAACCCAATGCAAGATCAGCCTGGTACTTCAAACGCGCACACGTTTAATGGCCAGCAACAGGTGGCTGCACTTGCGGCGCGGTTACGGCCAAGGAGTCCCCAGAGCCGGGCGCCGGACTGGAGCGGCTCTGCCCGGGGAGAGCGGGGGGATCGCGGCGTTAGGCAGGCGGCAGCGGTGGCGGGAGGGGACCGGCCCCCCCGGCTCGGGGCTGTGGGGAGAGGGGGGGGGGTCAGCGCCGGGCTGGGCACATATGGGGAAAGAAGGTTTCTTGACAGAGAAACTTTAGGATTGGCTCAGTGAAAGAAGTAGCTTCACCATCC
>JAVSBS010004944.1:9635-22236 GCA_033124195.1 Coracias cyanogaster | reverse complement strand
AACCCCTCCAGGGATGGGGACTCCACCACTGCCCTGCCCAGCCTGGCACAGCCCTTCACAGCCCTTCCCAGCAAGAAGTTGATCCTCATGGCCAAATTCAACCTTCTCTGGTGCAACCTGAGGCTGTTTCCTCTTGTCCTGTTGCTTTTTCCTTGGGAGAAGAGCCCGACCCCACCTGGCTCCAACCTCCTTTGAAGGAGTTGTCAAGGGCGAGGTCTCCTCTGACCCTCCTTTTCTCCAGGCTCAACACCCCCAGGTCCCTCAGCCAGACTTGTGCTCTAGACCCTGCGCCTGTACGCCTCCGAGAAGAACCAGCGAGGGGCAACAAAGGTGGGGAGGGGGTCCCTCGGGGAGGACACTGCACACACAGATTTGGGTCTTCTCATCTCCTGCCCAGCCACCCCTGCCCTGCATAGTCAGTGTCAGGCGCTGATCGACCAGCATCATCCTCCTCCTCTTTGGCGCAGTCGCGTGGGTGTCTTTCCACCGCACGGCTCCTGCCGCAGGGCTCCCTGAGCCGGGGAACCGCCACGCTATTTTAATCCAGCAACCTCCCACCCATCCCAGCGAGCCTGGCTGCGAGCACAGCCCCGGGAGAGCTCTGCCCCCGAGCCCCGCAGCCGGCTGGGATGGAGAAGCACCCCAAGGAGCCAAGACAGGCATAGGATGGGGCTGGAGGCCACCAAACCCCAGGATGGGACCAGCTGCAGCCCACTCGCTGCCGCCTTGGCCCCCACGGCCCCACCATGAGAGAAGCTGCAACTGCAAAGCTGCAGCCGCGGGCTGGGACGTGCCCTCTCCTGCCCGGGGGGCTGCTGCATGCTGCGTGGGAATGGGGAGCAGAAGAGGGGGTGTCCTCTGTCCCACTGGACAGGGGAAGTGCTTCTGACCATGGAAGGGAATTGATGGTGACGAAGGTGAGCGCAGGGAGCTGCAGGAGAGGACACAGGGGATTCCCAGCTCATTAGTGTGGACATCTTTCAGCCCATGGTAACAGCAGCTCCTTTTCTCATCATCTGTTAAAGTCCTTGTCCTCCCCCTCCCCTGGAGGCCCATGCTCAGCTCTGCAGCCATCCCATGGCCATCCCACAACCATCCCACCAGTCATCCCACTGCCATCCCACCACTATCCTAGCACCATCCCACCAGTCATCCCACTGCCATCCCACCACTATCCTAGCACCATCCCACCAGTCATCCCACCGCCATCCCACCAGTCCACCAGGCCACCCGTCGCTGGCACGTGCTGGCGCGGAGCCGCGGGGTGCCGGGTCCCCGCGCGGTGCCCAGGCTGCAGCTGCACCGGAGCGCGGGGGGCTGCGGGCGGAAGGGGAGCAGGAGAGCTCTCAGCCCCTGGTCTCCGGGCTGAGCCACGGCTAAAGGCGAGCTGATTAAAGCAATTAGGATTTTAAATAGTAACAGCAGAGTGGCTCATCAGCACTGGAGAGGCAGTCAACTGACGAGTCTGAGGAGCCTATTTAGGGATCTCAGTTGGCTGAGGATCCTAAGTGAGGCCCCAAGGCTCCCCTGCAACAAGATGGTCCAGCTGGGTGCCCGGTGCAGGGGGGTCCTGGGGACCCCACAGACCCCACAGCCTCCCTGGTGCCCGCTGGGCACTCAGGGGCAGCCTGGCTGGGGGGTGCCAGTGGGGACAGCCCCGCACAGGAAGCCAGCTCTGTCCCCTGCCCTGCAGCCGCAGCCAGGAAGGGGACCCCGCGGTGCGGGCACCCTGCGGCACCGGCACCCAGGCACCCAGCGCTTCGCACGGTGGCTGTGCCAGGCTGTGCTGCATGCCAAGGAGCACCCGCTGCCCACTCCTCCCGCTCCTTAAGCTTGTTGTTTATTCTCTCTAATAAAGGCTCTGGGAAGGGAACGTGGCAGGAATTCAGCAGCGCTTCTCAGGAGGCAGCTCCGCGCACCAGCAACAAAAAGCACCTTTTGCAGCAGCCAGAGCACAGCACAGCACGCATCCTGCCTGCCTGGGCTCCGTCTGATCTGCCAGAGATTTAAGGCAGTCTGGTGGGAAATCCGTCTATTTTGGAGTATATGAATCCCCAATCACAAAGGAATCTGGACACAAATACAGATGCAGGAACAGCCTGAACAGCCATGAAATGCTCCATACCCTTCCCTCTGATTTCCTACCCTTGTATTCACTCCTCGCTGTTGCTGGCTGACTCCTGGGTGCAGCACCCAGCCCAAGTGCCCAGCACCCGGGGATGTGGTGCTGGGGGACAAGGGGAGCAGCGGGGACACCTGCAAGGAGTTTCCCAGTCCCATCCCAATGGGAACTGCAGCCCAGGACTGGGCTGCTGCTCCAGACCTCCCATCCCCGCTCTGGTGGCTGCATCCCAGAGGGAGACAGCATCACCTTGGAGGGGCTCAATGACCCCTGGGCCTGGGGACACACACCCAGGGTGGCAGCGACAGCACCCAGGGGGGTAAAAAACCCCGGCCTCGCAGAGGGGCTGGGGAGCACCAGCACAGGGCTGGACCCATCGCTCTCACATGGGGGAAAAGGGCAAAAAGGAAAGGGCAGGAGCAGGGAGGGCAGGGCAGGAGCTGCAGCCCAAGCACAAACCTCTTGTCGACTTTCTTGCGAGCTCCAAGATGCTGTAGGAGGGTACTGGCACAGGAATATTACATTTATTTATAGGCATTTCTGTGGCACTCAATTAAACGCCGTGGTGGAGATATTGCAGTGTGAAGAGTATTTAGAGCCATTTAACACCTCTTAGTCGGCAAAAGCCCATCTGATTCCTGCAGCGAATTGGGAAAGTGTGCATAGCAAGGGCAAGAGTGAGGAAGACTGCCCTTCCCAGCCCCACCTCCGCTTGCGAAGGGAGACGGGCTTGCTGCGCTCGTGGCTGGGCATCCCTCAGCCTCACGCGATGCTCCGCTGCTGAATGGCATCCCGCGGGATCCGCAGCAGGACCCGCACCCCCTCGCCCAGCTCCGGGCAGGCAGCTTGCCCAGGGTCCTGCCCCGCGCTCCCCAGCACCCTGCTAAGGGAGGGGACCTGTCCCCGGGAGGGCTGAGCAACTCCTCCAGGAGAGGCTCTTCCGCAGCCTTCACTGGGTTTCTATTAACCGCTCTGCAAAACCTCACCGCAACTTCTCAGGAAGGCGAAGGGCTGAGCCAGTAAATCTCTAGATCCGAGCAGAGCCGTTGAGGGAGAGAGTTCAAAGGAAAGGCTGACAAGTGCGTGCCAAGGTCAGCTCTAATTGCACCGCTGCAAATTCACTGGTGGCACTTTCGCCCTCCAAGCCGCTGGCTCCCCTCTCCCGCTCTGCCCGCGGTGCTCGGCCTGCCCGTGCCCCGGCCACGTCGGCGGGGATGTGATTGTCCGGCCACATGGCCCCACTGCTGCTGGCCAGCGGCAAGCTCCGCTTCCACCATGGAAGCACGCAAGGCTGGAATGGCGTGGCACGGAGATAACTCGGCCGCAGGCGATGCCATCCCCCCAGCACCGGGAACCCCGAACCCACCGGCACCCCAGCAGTGGTGGTGTGGCCGTACTGGAGCCCACCGCGGCTGCCCAGCGCCGACGGCAACACCGGGTGCCAGCACGGGAGATGCCCTTGGTTTGGCTGACGAACCTGCAGAGCCGCAGCCAGCGAGCAGCGGTCCTGGCCAGGGGCAGGACGGGCCCGGCGGGCACGAGGGGGCCGGGGCTCACCCCACCAGCTGCTCCCCTGCACCCAGGCTCGCGTCGCTTGCAAATGGATGCAATTAAGTTGATACTGCAGCAGGACGGTAATTGCTGTTTCCTTAGCTTGGCAACACGACCCCGGAAACCCCCATTATACTAATCACTGTCAAACGAACACAATCGCAGAACGCATAGAAACCCGGTGTACTTCATGGTGAAATATAACACCGCAGAAGGCTGAACCGTGCCATAAATCTGCTCAGCACTTAACACTGCCTGCTAAATGGCCCCGCTTAATTATAGCTCTATAAACATGACTTTATGGCAATATCAATACAGTCAAAAAATCAATCCGGCTGATGGACAAATAGACAGACTCCCGTCCCGCTGGCCCCGGGGCCAGGCCACCGCTGCTGCCTGCGGTGAGCCGGGGATGCCGGTGGATGTGCCGGTGCCGGGCAGCTTGGTGTAGCTCCTTGTGCCCGTCCTGGGCACGCCACGACCCAGCCACTCACCGCTGGATCCAGTCTCCAACCTGCCCTCGTCCAGCACGGCCGCGGGAGCCGCAGACAAGACATTAGCATTACAACCCACACCGATCTTTGTCAATTATGCTACAGTATTTGAGCTCTAACCAGCTTTAAATTGAATCAGGACGAAATCATCAGTATAAAAAGAGCCCGCACCAGCCTTTCAATTCCAGCACTGGGAAAAAAAAAGTTATACATCTCATAATGGCCTTCTACCCCATAATGAACAGGAAAAATAAATTAGATTCCCAGCTAAGGGTATATTTATACAATTTCATTATGTGCCCATGAGCAAGTCTGGTTTTCACCAAGATAAAAATGAGCTCTCAGCAATGCTCGTACTAAATAAATGGAGTGATTTAACAGCTTAACAAGGAGCGCGATAGAGGGGTTGAGGAACAATGTCAAAAATGGAAAATAAAAATAAAAAAAAAAATATTCAAATGTTCATGTTTCTTGAGCCGAGCTAGAGCTCCCGGGCTGGAATCTACCGGCTGCCGGTGCAGCATCCGTGGGCTGGGAGCCAGGAGCATCCCGGGATGCGAGCACGCAGCATCTCGCCCCACTCGGAGCAGCACCAGGGAGACAGAGTCCAACTGCTTCATCTTCCAGCTGCTCAGTGCTCCGGTGATTCTTGGGAGCCACAGACAAGAATCGGGTCCCTCTCCTTGCTGGCTGTCAGCGCGGCAGGAGTGGGTCCAGCTCCAGTTCCCTCCCCACCACCCCTACGGATGGCAGGGCAGGGCCATGTGCAGCCGCAGGAGCCGCGGGGATGTTTGTGGCAGCTTTGGGGCTGGAAAGGGATATTCGCAGCCTGGAAGTTGCTCCAGGACTCTGAAAGGTTCAAGCCAAGCTAGGTTCCTCTCCCGGTTCTGGCTGGCAGGGAGAAGGATGGTGGTGGCACTGCCTGGCCACCCTGGTAAGATGGGTGGCCACCAAGGTGGATGGAGCAGCCCCAACACGTCCAAGCCCCTCTCCTGCCATGGAGGGGCCCGTTCGGCCCCAGTTCCCAGTTCCTGCCTCCCAGCAGTGTCCGTCTGAACAACCTCCTGGTGGCCAGTTCGGCTGCGAGCCAAAGCTTGGGCTCGCTTTTCCTGCTCTGCTTCCAACCTTTCTGCTTCAGAGGCTGCAGCGCATGTGCCCCCCGAACCTCCCTCGCACGCAGCCGGGAGGGGACCCGGCCAAGCCGCCTGCACGCCGGGACCGGGGAGTTTGGAGGAGCTCCTCGCCCTTTGCAAGGTTATCCGCTCCTGGTGAAGGCTCCTCCATCCCACCTTCTGCCGCTACTGAAAAGAGCGCGTCAGCTCCCCCCGGGCCCCCGTCCCGGACCACACATCCATCTGGGCTCAGCATCGTGTGTCTTCTCCAGCACAGTCAGGCTGATCCTAAATCCATAACCCACACTTGAATAGCTCATCCATTTAATGGCAGAGAGCTGCCAGCAGGCAAATCTGTCCTCTCAGCAGCAGCAAAAACAGAGCTAAGCAGTTGCCTCCTTTTTTTTTTTTTCTCCCCTTTTTAAATCAATTGTGAGGCCACATGGTCCATCAGAGTGATCTGGAGACCAGGAGCCATCTCCAAGACGGAGCTGGCTGCCTTGGCTGCCGATCACAGCTCTCCTGCCACAAGGTGACATTTCCCCCTCCATCCTCCCTACCCCAGGGAGCTGGGAGGATTAATAGTTCAGCGGGGCTCTGGAAATATGTGTGCGGAGAGTTATGAGCCTGGTTCATAATAGGAGTTCCCTCCCCTGCTACAGAGATTAATCGCCGGTGCAAACACAAACACCATTTGGGCTCAACCATCCCAAAATGTGGGAGAGGAGAGGGAGAGAGAGAGGGAATGGGAGAGGCAGAGGGAGTGAGCAGACGCTGCCAGCTTGTCTCATGCCCACTGGTGGGCTTTGCAACACATAATGTTGTTGGAGCCTTTTGTCTCTGCCTTCACCTCAAGTATCATGGAAAAACACCCTTAAACACCTCCATGAAGGCAGGAAGAGCCTCAGACCACCTCCAGAGGAGCCGTCCCGCTGCCCAGCCCCGTGACTGCGGGAGCAGGGGGAGACGCTGCCCTGGGGACCCCTCCAGCTGCTCCCCTGCCCCAGAAACGCACCAGCCCAGTGCTGTGAACCCTGCCCAGCCCCTCGGGTGGCCCAGAGTGCCCGGACGTGTGTCCAGCTCTGTCCTGGATGGAGCAGAGCTCTCACCAGTTAAACCAGCCTGCTCAAGGATGGGATGGAGAGCTCCAGCCCCGCGGCAGTGAGGACCATCCCGCAAGGAACCGTCTTCACTGCTCTGCAATTAGTTCCTTGTGTCCCTCTAATGTAAACAACAGCCAGATAATTTTTAACGCTATTTCACCCAGCCCGAACTGGAGCAGCTTCCCAGGTGGCTGCAATCCTTTACAACCCCCCGAAGGATCAGCAAATGATTTTTCACTCTTTCCTTTCGATTTGAGAGAAGAAGAGGGATCTCAGCTCAATAGTAATTAGAGTGAACTGCAGCTTTTACGCAGTCAAAGCTCATGTTACTACTGAGAAGCAAGAATGATCTAATCAGAGACCGGTGTCAGATAACCAAAAAAATGAATCCTTAAGGAGATGACAAGAGCTCATACCTGCCCCGAGCTGCACTGCCCGCCCTGCCCGCAGCCTGGGCCTGGGGGAGATGCAGGGAGAGGGTGATGGAGGTCACCCGGCAGCACAGAGACAAAGACACGGCAGCAGAAAACCTGCCCTCACCTCTGCACGGTGCCCAGCCTTCCTCCCCAGGAGGAGGAGGAGAAGGACTCCTGCACCTCCTTGCTGATGCTGGCCAAGGGCAGTGCCCACCCTGGACCTCCCCAGGTGGCAGCATGGGTCAGATGCCAGCTCCTTGAGATGGAGGAACATGGGCAGCTGTTGGGGGACATCCCACCCCTTCTTCCATCTGCTCCCTCCAGTCCCACCCTCGCAGCTTCCCAGAGCCCCCGCATCCTGGAGCTCCCCAGGCAGGGCCATGGTGCCGGCAGAGGGGTCACGCTGCCGGCAGAGGGGTCAGGATGCCGGCAGAGCCATCCCACCACAGTGCTGGCACCAGAAGGGAAAACGAATTTGCTTTCCCTGTCTGCCCTCTCTCTGCCTGCCCAGCCCTCCTTTGCACCCCTACACATTTAATCTGCTCCTCACCCCCAAACCAAGGAGGATGCAAGTTCAGTGGGGCTGGATGCTACAGATTAGATTGCATCTGTCTGGGTATAAATAATTTACTGCTTGATGGTCAGAGTGAATTTAATTAGTTCTTGTTCTCCTGATAGAATCAGCCCACCGCTGCTAAAGCATTTCACTCCGAATTAGCCTGAAAAGGACTAACAAGGCAGTGCTAATTTTACACACACGACGTCCCCCACAGTCTCTGAAAATACAGCTCCACGGAGCAGCGGGCATGGACAGGGAGGGGGACAGGGCGAGGGGGCAAAGCGACAGGCACTGGCTCCCAGACACCCATCCCTTCTCCTTTGGCTCTGCCCTTACCCCCAGCTCCCCGGGATATGGGCAGGGGGCAAGGGGATAGAGCTGATGCTGCTGCCCACCAGGTCCCCTCCTGCCCAGGAAGGGGCTCCCACCTCGCCAGCCCAGCACCCGCCTTGCCCCCCCTCCAGCACCCAGGGTCAAGCCAGGCTGCTTGCTGCTGGAGGAGCACAGGCTGTCACTGCCTTGGAGAAACACCAACACACATCAGTGCTCCCTGGAGACACGCGCCCGGTCACCTGGAAGGGAGAGGAGACGACGCAGCAGTGGGGGCAGCCGCGGACACGATGCCCGGGCACTGGGGATGGGCAGTGCCAGGTCCCAGCAGCCCCCCAGCCCTTGGCTGCACCCCCAGCCCCAGCAGAGAGCTCTGGCCCCTGCTCCGCACCCAGGGCCCATCCATGCTCAGGATCCCGTCCAGGAACACCAGCCTTGGCGGAGCCAGAGCCGGGCTGTCCCCGTGGGCTTGGTGCCACCCAAGGAGCCGAAGGCAGCAGAAAGGCTGCGGCTCCACCAGCCGCCATCACTGCAGACCCCTCCAGGCTGTGGCAAACACACCAAAAAGGGGTCTCGGCTCCTAAACCCCTCCGTGGTGGGGAGAGGGACGCAGAGGCAGCAAGGACACCAGAGCCCGCCGTGCCGGTGTCCCAGTGGGCAGCGGGACGTGTCCAGGGCAGTGCCCGCCCGACGCTGAGAAGCATCACTGCATGGTTTCCCTTCGCTCTGTGATTAGACCCCGGCTTCTCCTCTAAGGACAGAGTCTCATTGACCGCAATGCTCTGCTGGTCCTGCCTCCCTCCTCTGACCTCCCCTGTCTCCAGCAGGATTTATGCTCCACATTAGCAGTCTACCGGAGCCACTTCCCGCAGCACTGCGGCCGGCTGAGCTGCGTCGAGCCCTGTCGGTAACCCCAGACCCACCGAACAGGGCAGCAGGACGCCTGCCCCGGATACAAACCCTTCCACAGACACAAACCTGGGACATTTCCACCCAGAAATGAAATTCTGGGGACAGGCTGAGCCAGCAGGGACAGGCTGAGCAAGCACTGGGGATGCTCCAGGCTGTGCCAGAGAGAACCTGCCCAGGGGACTGGGCGCTCCGGCCAATTTCTGCCTGGAGCAGAGGGGCATCTACACCCTGAAACCCCCCCAGCAGCTCCACCACCGCCTTCCCCGTGGGACGGCCCCGGTCCTGCACAGTGAACTAATGAACAGGCTCGTATTCTCCACCCCATGTCTAATTGCAGGGCGCTGTGCTCCAAGTCCCTAATCCAACATGCAGCATCTCACTCAATAAATCACCCCGTAAAGGCAAAGCAGCCAACAGCTATCGGCAGCTGTCAGGGGCCCCCGGGCAGAACTCACCCCCCCGGAGCTCCCCACCTCTCCCTTTGCCCCGACAAACGGCTGTGGGACCACCGGCATCGCAGATGGGCATTGTCACCGTGGCAAAGGCAGGGCTGGGGCATGGGGGCATTCCCAGGGCATGGCGGGGAGCCGCGTCCTCCCCCCTTGAGCTCATCCTCGGAGGCCAGCACAGCCCAGAGTCGCTCTCCCCCTCCCCTTGAGCATGTCTGTGTGATCTCGACCTGTCTGCTATTTACATATAAGCTGGGCTGACAACTCCTCTTCATCACTGTGCCAGAGCCTTCCTCGGAGGCCATGCATCTCAAGCAGGACAGCGCCATAAATATTGCATAGGAGGTGTTTCTAATCTAGTTATGGGTTCAGCCTCTCACGCTCTTCCATCAGGGAGCCTTGGATTGAAATTGAAGTGTATTAGTATAATTTTATCAGGTTTTATTAAGCCTAGGGTCTTACGTTTTTGATATATAGTTTTAATTAAGTTTTAAGTCAAAGAATGCAGTCGCTCATATTTTATCTTGCCATGTCACATCAGAGGGAGACAGTTAATCAGCACGTACAAAAACTTCCCATCGCCGGTGATGAACGTTCATGAACTTTGCCTGCAGAGACCACCTTCCCTCCATGCCCCACAGCAGGAGCCCGAGACCCCCCTGACTCCTCTGCCCCGCTCCAGCTGCCCCCCTCCCGTGCCCTCCATCACCAGGCAAGGAGGGAAAAGCCGCCAGAGAAAGCAGGGAGAGGGAAGATGGTCCGGAGGCAGCTGGCACCGGGGGCTGCTCCCGGCCGGGCTCCGCAGCAGCAGCTGCCGCTGCCAGCGGGCGAGCGGGCAAAGAACCAAGAGCGGGTACTGGCAACGCCGGGAGAGGCACCGCCTGCCCCGCTGCCACCCCGCGGGGTCCTGCGAGGGACCGAGCCAAGGGCGATGCTCTGGTTGAGCCAAAGCCCCCCCTGCTCCCACCTCCCCACCGACAGCAGATGGGCAAGCCCAGCGTGCCCGGCTGTCCACCGCGCTCACCCAAAAGCCAGCCCATGCACCACAGCAGCGAGGAGAGGGGCTGGGGGGGCCACGGCCGGGAGCTGGGGCCGGGTGCTCATCTCTTGGCCAAGCCCCTCAGCTCCCACAGAACCCCCAGGGCTCTGTTGGCCAAGGGGATCCTGTCCCACGGTGCAGCCATGGGCCAAAGGGCCCCGTCTCAAACCAAGCAGCATTTTGTGTTCCATCTGCTCCCACTCCTGGGCTGCCCCCAGCACCAGGATGGTCACTGGGGCAAACACAGGGCTCGGGGCTGAGCTGGGCTCCCAGGGCCAAGCATGGATGGTTCCCTCCAGCATCGGAAAAGGGAATCCCAGCCCTCGGCCGTGGGGACTGCCCCGAGCCCACAACGTGCACCCAGTGGGTGCAACAGCCCCCCAGGCACGGTACAAGCCCTGGCAGCTGCCAGCCCCAGCACGTCGGCACTGCCTGGGCTCCCAGGAGCATCACCAGCCGGGTGAACTTTTCTCTAAAAGCCATTTGGGGACATGAGGTCTGTGCCGATCTGCCAGCAAGGGCAGCAGATGGCATTGCAGCTTGCACCGCCGCTGCCCTCGCCCTCCACGGCTCCCTGGCCGGGGGGGCTGCTTCTCCCCCAGGACCCAAGGCCACGGCGGTGGCAGATCGCGCACGGGTCATTGGGAAAGGCTGATCTATCCCGGCTGGAAGGAGCTGCAGATGTGAGGCAGAGCAGAGGCTGCCCACCCACCGCTGCACACACAGCTGGGGGGACGCGGCCCCGGGGCACCATCCCCAACACGAACCGTCCACTGGCAGCCCCGGCCAAGCTGGGTCTCCAGAAACCTGACTCAGAGCATCTCCATGTCCCCCAGCAGCACCAGCCTGGGCAGCAGAGCTGGGGGACAGGAGCTTTGCGAACACACACACCCCCCACCACATGCCAACCTTCCCCTTCGCTGGGGGCAGGGAGCTCAGAGGACTTCTGAGGACAGAGACAGCGACAGGCCAGCAACATTGCAGGTCCTGCAGCTTCTCTCGCGTGAGAAGCAGAGGAGCCGAGCGCAGACCTGTCTCTCCAAGTTGAGGTACTTAAAAATTTATCATCGAACTCACAGAAACAAACTCAATTAAAAACCATTCTAATGGTATTACATTAAAAAAAACACCTCTCGTCAAGGTTCCTGTCTGTTAGCGCACCAAAACCCTCTGAGCGTAGCACTACAAGTGACGGGACACACTGTGCGGCACCGGCCGGCAAGGGAGCAACACAGCCAGGTAACGCGGCGAGAAAAGCCCACGGAGCCCAGCGAGCCGCACGTCCCACTGAGTTTTGCTCCCAGTTTGCTCCAGCAGCCAGGAGCAAAAGAAAGGACCGAGCCACCAGCAATGGCAGCAGCGTGAGGTGAGCTTGTCCCAACCCTTCTCGGGGGCTGCAAAGAAGCGAGGCTGGTTAAAGCCCTGGGGAGGGGGTGACGGAGGGCAGGGGGTGACGGAGGGCAGGGGTTGCCCACAGCCGGAGCAGCCCAAGGCACCGGCTCTGCCCCATCCTGGGACGCCCCAACAGATCACACGAGCAGGGACAGGCTCCGATCCTGCCTCGCACACCAACCCCACAGCCACAGCCCCGGCCCCACAGCAGCTTCTATTTTGGGCTGCTTGTGGAGAGCTCCGGTTTCTACAAGAGGGGGGAACCCAGAGAACCCCGAGTGCTGCCGCTCGCTCCGATTGCAGTCACAGCTTCCCCAGCCATGCAGCCCCCATGTCCACACCTCCAATTATTGCTGCTGCCTTTCCCCAACCCAGGCTGGTGCTGGCTCATGGCCACAAGCCCCGTGGGGCCAGCACTGGCCACAGGACCCCTGTGACACATCCAGGCAACCCCAGGGAGGGGAAAGGGGCTGTGGGAGCTCTGGGACCTCGGGCTGAGCCCACTCCCCTGAGCCTGTTCCAGCATCCCACTGCCTCCCTGGATGGCCACATCTCATCCCGGGGAAGAGGCGAGCTTGGCGACATGTGGTGACAACCACGGCAACAGTGACTTCTTCCCGAAGAGGAGGGGGAATCCCGGGATGAGCAGGAACGGTTCTGCTCATCAGCTGCAAGACTGATAGACTCGGGGGGTGGGGAGCGTGTTTTCATTTCCTTCCTTCTCCCTTGCAAAGAAACAGAGATTTGGGGTTGGATTTGAATTTCATCCAGAAAAAAATAATTCTCTTTCAAAAGAAAGTGGTTGGATTGCTTAAATCCCTCTGTCCTCATATTCCCACTGAAACGGGAGTTGAGGCAAAGAGAGTTTCAAGCCAAGCAGCCCCACTTCTGCAGACTCACCAGGAGCGTGAGGTACCCGAGGGCTGCCCCATCCCAGGCTCCTCGCCCCTCTGCACCCCACCAACACCGAGACCCTGTCCTGTCCCAACAGACCCTGCTCAGAAGTCCGTCCCCAGCTTTCTGATAGGCCCCTTGAAGTCCTGACAGGCCACCAGAAGGTCTCCCTGGAGCCTTCTCTTCTCCAGGCTGCACAAGCCCACCTCTCCCAGCCTGGCCTCCCAG
>JAVSBS010004942.1:0-18212 GCA_033124195.1 Coracias cyanogaster | reverse complement strand
AGAGACCCAGCGCAGCAAAATTCCTTCAGTCCCTTCTGGCCACCCTTTCCGGACTGTGTGGCCGGGCTAGGGAGGGGGCGGTGGCATCAGCGAGGTGGGCGACTCCCCCGGCGTTTTTTTCCAAACTATAGTCTGGCCCCCGACAGTGTCTGAGGGACAGTGCAGCGGCCCCCGACGTGTCTGAGGGACAGTGAATTGGCCCCCTGTTTAAAAAGTTTGAGGACCCCTGCTTTAAGCACTAAGCATTACAAGCTTGGCTGCACAGTGTGCTTTGGCTTGTTGTCACGCTGCTATCTCACCTAAGAAAAAGCAGGAAGAGGCCAGAACAAGTGGTAAGGTTAATGGTTTGAGTCCCTTCAGGAGAGATGCTCTGGCTGAGCAGCAAAGCTGCCCTGTATGCCTGCTACTTGTCCTGTTCTACCAGACTTTGTCTTCACTCTCTTCAACATGTACCTCACCTCCAACTTAGCTGAAGGCTAAGGTCTTCAGAGGAAGCAAGAGCAACTATCAGCAGCATGCTCTTGATGCAGCTGCACTTAGCCTTCACTGCACCCTTGCTGGGAGAGGCCCTGGAAAGATGAAGGTTGCTCCTACCATGTGGGAGGAGACCAGCGGGCAGAGATATGCCATTGCCACCACAGTGCAGTCTCATCTGGTCACACATGTCATTAGTTAGTTCCAGCTTGTGTGGACACACCTGATTCCCCAGACCATCTTTCAAGCTCTGATGGGGTTTCCAGTAGAGAGAGAATGGAAGAGCTGAATGGGGCATGATGCCTTGGGACTATCTTCTAGACACCCTGTGAGCCAGCACTGGGGTGTCCAGCAGGGCATGGCAAGCCTCAGGACAAGAAGCCTGCTTCTCTGTCACGCCAGCACTTGCTGTATTAAGGATAAATTAATCTGAAAAGGCAGCAGAACTTGTTTTAGACCAGCTAAGGCTACAAGATGAGCTCTGTGAACCCCACCACCTTGTGCTTCTAAAGCAGATGCACTTTTTGCCCTTGCTTTCTCTACTGTAAACAGAGTGACCTCTACAAACCAGGTTAAAAAGATAGACCAAAACAAGATAACTGTCTAATGAAATAAAATGGTTTGTGCACAGGCTTCTCCCCTTGAATAAGAGAAAGAGGAAGAAAACAGATGATAAATATTAATCCTGTGGCTGAATGCAGAGCCCAGTGCCCTGGCAGGATGTCTGTGTGGCATCCTGGGCAGAGGCAGCTGGAACCACTGGGCAGCCCAGCTCCGAGTTCTGCAATACCCCTGGTCGCTCCTGGCTGTGGGGGACAGTCAACCTGGGACATCGCCAGTATAAAGTAGTTCAGGAGCTGGATGGGGATTGCTTCTGCACCCGTGTCCTATTGAGCACCCAGGTGGGCGCCAGTGGGACTGAGAGTGGAGCTGTGCCAGTCAGGGTCATTCCCAAAGCACATGTCCACAGCATTGAGTTTTGCTGAGGTTCAGCCACTCACCCTTACGTGATGGTGCTGTCTTGCCTGCAGACCTCAGAGCTGCCCCACTGCGAGGCAGTATTTCGTGACAGCATCCCTTGAGGCATTTGGGATTACAGCTGAACCAACTGAAGAGAATCCACCTTGCAAGCAAGATATTAAGTTTTAAAGCAATTAGTTCCCCAGGTTCACCAGGCTGGCGCATCTATGGTGAGCTTAATTGAAATCAGCAGAACATTTGAAGAGGAAGGATGGAAACGGGGCAGCTGGGAAAACAAATGTTCTTTTTTCTAATTATGCTGTGGACTCTCTCTGATGGATCCCCCTGAAGCTTCCTGATAAAGTAACTGACATATGGTACCTACTCACAGATGGATCAGCAGAGGCAGGGATGAATTTTGCAAACCTGAAAACTCATGTTGGATTTGATATATATTTAGAACCTAGTTAATTCATATCGATTGCATTCTGCATACAGATGATCATAAAATGCAGTAGGTAGAGAAAGTCTGCTTGGCAAAATTGACTGCCATAGAATCAGAAAAGGTAAATGAGGTATGGCAGGGGAACTGAGGGAGGAAAACATAAGAAATGCAGAAACAGCAAACATATGGGGTATCCAAACTGAGAAAAAAAATGGGAAGACAGGGTAGTGGATAAGGAGAAAAAAATAAAATAGATCCTATTTTCAGTTCCACAATTCCTCCTGCACTTGCTTCTTAAATAGCTCCTGGTGTTGTTTAATAAATTCACTGTTAGCTTACCAGGTTTACATAATTTGGCATTATGTAATTTTTTGTGCACCTGGGGGCTGATGAATCTAGGGGGTACCCTGGAAGCATTTTGTAGTAAAAATAAAGTTCAGTTAAAACATTTATACCTAACAGCTAAATCCTGTGCCCAGGGACCAGTGATCTGGGTGATCTTTATTCACTGTCCCTGTGATGAGTTATTGGACAAATAAAATTATCATTACGGATATCAACTAGGTTATAGATGCTATATAGTGAATCAGGATCCTATTTTATTAACACTATGACCAACGATTTTGATGTGAGAGAGACAGATGAAGAGTTATGACCTATGTATCATAGAGGCCGTAGAGATACTCTTTCCCATGTTTACAAAGGAGATGAGATCTCTAGCAACACAAGTACAGGGGCTCAACATGAAAGATTGTTAATCACGCACCATAATTAGCCACATAAAATGACTCTTGAGCTCCATATTTGCTTAAATTTCCTTTCTTTAAGGAAGAGCTGTAGGAGGGAACTAAAAAAGGCCAAGTGTGCTAATTGTCTGGATTTAGACACAGAAGTCATGTGTTTGGGTAGTTAGAGAATGGCTAAATTGCATGGGTGCTCCCATGCTCCCATGGCCCAGAGATCTGTATCCAGCTAATTCCCTATGGCTGAGGCAGGCAGGGGAGTGCTGTGGGCGCTTAAGCAGGTAGGGGGTAACCTTTACTAAAAGTCTATATGCAGAACCTGAACTTTGTTTCAGGAGAGCAAGAAGAAAAGCCCTGCAACTGTTGAACCATTAAGAAGATGTTCACAACCTCAGGAGTCAAGAAAAGTTTAAGGATTTTCAATGCCAAGGTCTGCAAACCTTGTCCTTTGCTGCACAAACACTTGTCAGCTGCTTAGTCTTTCTTGGGGGACCCATGGATTCAACTGCAAGATTCTCACTGAATTATCTATGATAAAGTGTACGTACAATCAGGTTCCCCATGTTACCTCTCAAACAGTGGGTTGAACTAGAGATCTCCTGAGGCCTCTTCCACTCACAACTATTCTGCAGTTCTGCAAGGAGGCAGTAAACCAGCAATTTGCTCTCAAAACACAATTAGGAGACATGCAGTATGCTCTCTTAAAGCTTGTAATCATATAGTTTGTGATAAAATAACAAATTCACCCAATAGCTGTTAAGTGTCCATCTGTTGAACTGTAACTTTCCTGAATGTCTTGTTACGGAGCTCATCTGCTACTGCTATGCACAGTTACTCTGTCCTGAAAGGCCATCAGTGGACTTGCCAATGGTGGTCTGGTATTAGGTCTGGCTGTAGATCTTCGGCTAGGCTTAGCTAAGTGGCTGAGATCTTTAGCTTATTATTGCTTTTTCCCATCCTCCTGCAAACTGGGGTGTTTACCACAAAAAAAAAAGGTGTGATTTGTGTTATATAACTGTTCCACACACTGGACTTCTTCTGTAGTAGAAGAAAAGTGTGATTACTGTCAAACATATATATAGCCATGGCAGGGCTGTCTCTGATGTGCCAAGCGCAGCGCTCCTTGCAGCCAGCCTTGTGGACAGGAGGGAGCAGAAGAATGAGGATGAAGAATGAGGATGGAGATTTCTCCTTCCCGTTGCACGATGCCCAGCACATGCTCTATCGCTGCCACCACTGCTGTAGCACTGTGGTGCCGCTGGCAGGATATGTCCTACAGCCCACCTCTGCTCTGTGCAAAACATAGCAGGGGGGATGGAGGCACCGACATTCAGCCCACTGCTCCCTTCCCACTCCCTACATTGCCCTTCGAGCACATTTAAAGCAGATTAGTCCTGGGCCAGGCTGGCACCTGGGGCTACTACAGCTTTCACTGCCACCTGTCCTCACCCTGAGGATGAATAGAGAAGCTGACGGCCCTGACAGGGCAGCTGCAATCATCCCTGATCACCACGCAGAAAGCCCCGCTCTTGGCACAGCCTGGCTGCCTCCAGCTGGCCATGCAGCAGCAGGTCTAGGCAAGAGCCTGTGGGCCACCCCTGGGTGCTGGCAGCAATCTGGAGAGGTGTATGGGGAAAGCTTACATACTCCAGAGTCCTGGTAAGGAGCTTTGTTACAAAGCTATCCTAATTCATTGGGAGGGAGCTGTGTAAAAGCACTGAGCAGAGCTAGGCTCCTAAATCTTTCACAGAAACAAGCACGCTGGGGGCCACGGGCGTAGCTCAGGTCTTGAAGAGGCACTGAAGGCAACAGCGCAAAATGTTTGAGAAAGATCTGGAGGACTTTGCTCTGGACACAGGTCCTTTCCTCTCTCAGCAGCCACCTGGCCACACTGCCATACCCCTGGGGCCATCCTGGAAAGGATGCAATGAGTGATCCCAGCAAAAAGCCCCATGCAGTGATTTTGGGCAGATGCTTGCAGAGGCAGGAGGTGGGTGCCATTTCCCCAAGAAGCTTGTTGCAGCAGGGCAGCCTGGCCCCACCAGGGTCCCTTGCAGCTGGGAGCTCCCAAAACACCACTTCCCAGACGAGACCCATGCAAACAGCCAAGAGAGCTGAGGGATGCTGCTGAGCTGTGCCTTGCAGACATCAGTCACACTGCTCTTTTCCACCTCCTCACCTTCCCCAGGGCATGACAATGACCCCTTGGGAGAGTCCTCTCAGTGTGAAAGAAAGTACAATTGAAAAATCAAGTCTTCTCTGTCTCCTTCACCTTCCCACATCTTGTACATAAAAGCCCAATCATTACCCTAGAGACTAATAATACGGTAATTGTAACATTTGCAATCCAGGAATTTCAAGACATTTACTGAAGAAGTTATTATTTCACTATGAAATTGCTATCGTGCATTCTTTAAGATTCCCTAGAGAGCTGAGTACAAACAAAATGGGAAATTTTTTGTCCTGGCATGTGACATGTCAAGTTAGGAGACGCCCACTGTCTCCCCTTTACCTTGCTTTTTTCTCTCCATCTCCATTTCCAGAGAGGCAGGGGTGGAAAGTGAGTTGCCAGTACCCACCAGCTGGGGAGTGAGAACTCTCTCATTTTATTTTCAGCTGCTGGCCACCTGCTAAGCCACAGAAATGCTGCCTGCAAACATCAGTGAAAGACATTGAAAAGAAACAGGGATGGCTCTAATCTCCAATGTGCTGCTGCAGCAACTCTCCTGAAATAGGTGCTTTCATCGCAGGGATCACAGCTGCAGCCATCAGGGGAGTCACTTTACTTTTTCGTTCTTTCCTTCTTTTTTGTTGTTTTGTTCTGATTGCCAATGTGTGAGCTAAAAACCCAGTTTGCTGGTTTGTCTGTGGCACTGAGGTTGAAGATGGCTGGTGGGAAGGCTGTGAGAGGGAGCTGGAAACGTCTGAGCGACAGAGCAGTCGCTCCCACTCCTGGATGCAGAGGAGAACCAGCAGCCTCCCACCTCTCTGGGAGGCACCACCTGAACCTCTGCTTGGCAAAGGAAAGTCTGTCTAGCAGATCCCACTGCACTGGGGAGGCTCCAGCCTTCTGAAAACATCAGCATGAGCGAGGCTTCTTCTCCCTTCCATCACACAAACATAATCCAGCATGTTCCTTCTGGGCTAAATCTTCTTTTTCCCCAGGCAAAAACAATGTTTCTGTTCCCATTTCAGGCATTTTAAAAGAAGGTAAGCAGAGGGTATGGAGGCTTTGAAAAAGCCAGGAAAGACAAAATGTTCCCTTAAAATCAGAGCTCGGGCCCTTGGTGGGGTGGTGGAGGGGAAGGCAGAGCAGACGCACATCTCATGAATCCTTTCTCTCATGCCCCTTCTCAGCTTTACTCTGCACTCCCTAGGCTTGGTGCTGGTTTCTTTGTGCACAGAGCTTGGTTCTGATGTGGCAGTTTTCTGTGCAAGGGCTCAGTTAATGCATCACCTGGCATTTGGTGACCAGGAAAAATGTATTACCTTCCACTTTTTTCTGGGCAGCCCTCACTGGGTAAGAACTGCATGCACAGTCCTAAAGCAGCTATTCACAAGTGTACCCTCAGTTCTTTGGAGATCACTGGAAAGCAAGTAGTTATGCTATTTGAGACAGCAGTAAATATATTTTCTTCACACCTATGCTCTCCACTGCAATTATGTGGGTTTTCGTTAATACAAAACAGGCTGAAGCTCCAAAATTAACACGCTATTCCACAGGCAAATAAAGACTTGAAGCCTTCAAGGTTCATTAGACATCTCTGAAGTCCAGCAGATGTAAAGTTCCCAAACATTTCCATCTGTGTGCTCCCTAGTTTGTTTCCTCCATCCACAGTGTCAAAACACATTTATGGTCATGTAGCAAAGACTGTAAAACTATCATGACCCAGAGAGGAGTAAGCTTGGACAAATTTATTTCCAAACATTGCATCCTTTTAATGCACTCATACTCTCAATACCAAAATGCTTCAGGAAGGGCTGGAGACATGCATTGAAGACCCAGCCAATCTGCTATGCTCAGCTAGACCACTTGCAGATGCTTAAGCACACCCAAAGTTGCCCATGGACATACAGCTACGGCTTTGTATGAGGAGATCAGGACAAAGTTTTGGCTGCACTACTTGCTGATACTACCAGAGGCTGACAGGATTTTGTTACAAGGTACTGCCCTGGGTGCCATATGTACTTTTTTACTAACCTCTGTGTATTGCTGAATTACGTTTTCAGGAGTTGGTCCAAGGAAGACATAGAAGTCGAGGATCCCTCCAATTGTGCGGAAAGTTAAAGATGGATTTGGACTCAGAGAAACATCTGAAAGGAAAATACCAGGTTCTTAGTACAAACCAGCTCTGCACTATGCATGGAAAAGTTCAAAGTTGCATCAGAGGACGTTCAGACTCAACATTAAGAAACATTTCTTTACTGAGAGGGTGGTCAAACACTGGCTTCCTAGAGAGGTGGTTGGTGCTCCAGGCCTGTCAGTGTTTAAAAAGCATTTGGACAATGCCCTTAATAACATGCTTTAATTTTCAGTCAACCCTGAAGTGGTCAGGCAGTTGACTAGATGATCACTGAAGGTCCCTTACAACCAATCTAATTTAGTCTAAACTATTCTACCCTATCCTATTCTATCCTAGGTGTAAGTGCAGGGCTCTTCTATGCATAAATGTATCCCCAGGCTGAGGTGGCTACAAGTTCAAGTCACTATCCGACACCTTGTGAGTACAACTGGATGAGCAAGTAGGACCTGTACGTAAACTAGCAGTTGCCAGGTGTTTCCGTAATCTCTGCTTTTAGATTAGCATTGTGCAGCAATAAATCACAGACACCCACACAGAGTAGATTGCACAGATCCATTTGTCTGAGTTTCATTTATATAAAAAGCTTGTGTTTAGGGTTCCTCTGTGCTATTTTAATCTTCTTATTGGAAATCATTGCCTTCCAGGGGAAACTGATTTTATAGCCTGAATGAAGATTCCCCTTTTCTGAAATTATACCACTGGATTAATACAGCAAGGTGACCATGGCAACGCGCAGAACTATTGTCCATAGATAGAATATAGGACCAACCAAAATTGATTTAATTCAGTTATGCCAATCCCAGAGGAAATTTCTTCCACCTTCTCCTTTCCCTCTATGTGTATCTCTTTTCCCAAAAAAAATATTAATAATATATTTTCACTGAAAATACCTTGCCTTGTTAAACAGTCATTCCAGTGAAATCCCTTGAAAACTTTATAGTCATTCCTGGAATGTTAGTTATGGAACAGTCACTCATATTTATATCCCATTGAAAAAGCAATCAGTAAATTAGTTTTGTATATGTACTAATTTACCATCTTTCTATATGCAGTCCATAAAGGGAATTCATGTATCTTTTTACCTTGTGCATTGGAATTCAGAAGGAGAACACCGTGGGCATTGGAGTCAGGTTCTACACACATATAGAAAGGGTGAACGCCGTAGAGGTTGGCAAGTGGCTGAAATATAAACAGCACATTAGGTGTGGCCAGACTTCCTATTTTTCATAGTTTTTGTTAGCTAGGTACACATGCAAAGGCAAGGAAATAAGTTTATTCATAGAGACTTGTTCTGAAAGGTTGGGGATTTTTTCATCTAAACTAGTGTAAAGTCAAATTGATTAAAAAAAAGTTATTTTCTTGCCTCACCACAATGGTACTTTTTATTCTCTCTCAGTTAAACCTTCCACATTCTGCCAAACTCTCCAAAATGGCATGGGTAAGAACTGCTTTGCTAGTTAAAATAGACTCATCAGCCACTGGCCCCAGTTTAGCCAAACTTCTCATGAGTCCTGCTGAAGTTCAGCTTGTTTGGATGAACAGGGGTTGATCCAAGCATGAAATTAAATGCTTTCCTGAACCAGTATCTTGGCTCACACACAATACTTTTTTTCTGAAAACTAACTGCACCGTGAGAAAGCTTCTGATTAAAGGTTTCAAAGTCCCCTCAAAATGACTCATGGTTTTGTCATTTGATTAAAACTTATGATACCTGTGACGTTCCATGTTTACCATTGATTCATGTTAGCAATGTTACTATGCAGAGAGAAGTGCTTCCTCAGAAAAACTGTACATTGCCAAGTCCTTTTGGTGATACAACTTAGGAAAAAGTGTTGCATGAAGTGAATTACCGTTGGTGCCTGATCTCTGCTGAACATGCCATAGGTAACAAAGTCCATGCTGTGTTTGAAGGAGGTGTGCTCTTGTTCACCAAACCCGTACACCGAAGTGGACGGCACAGTAGTTGTGATCTGAAGATACTGGTTGGAGAAAAACAGATCAATCAGGGGACTGTCCCACCTGCAACAGACAGAGGGAGACATGATTAGTTTGCTTATGTTTGGTATGCATCATTTTAAGTTCACGCCTTTGCTGTATTTCAGAGAGTAAAAATATTAAAAAACCCATTAAATTCTATGCATGCCTCTAACATGCTTAACACATTAAATTCATCTTGCAATGGCTGGAGATATCTCACCTACTTTTACAATAAAATGCATCGGTATACTTTTTGAAAGAACAAGTAAAATAACAGAAGACACTATCTATAATCCTTTTACCAAAATAAGTGGTTGCTTGTGCCATTTCTATGACAACCAACAGGGCAAGCTAGAATTTGTTATTACGCAGTGGGGTTCAGAATCCTTAATGAGAACAACAGACATTTAGTTATCAGTTTTTACTTTTTAATATTTTCTTAGATCAGGACCTGAATACTCTTGTAACCCCCGACTTTATGCAGGCGCCTAAAGCAGAGGGGTAGCTTCCTCCACACTCTGCTTGAATGAGATGTTTTTATTGTGATGACTCTCTCCTTCTTCTCTCACCAGCTTAATGCCTTTATTTCTATTGAATCATCTACAGACCCAAGCTCAGATTTTAATTAGGTGTTACATTCTGTTTCCTATCTCTAGTGCTATAATGAGCTGCAAGCTAGATGGGGGAGAACATAGTCAAGCTGTGGAGAAGTGTTTTGTTAATGGTACTGTGTATGCCATGAGTACCACATTTAGATAGCACCCTCTCGAGCCTTGTTTAACCATGAATTTGTTACAGCTAATTAAAATAAATGAGCCAAAGCCGTAGAGCATGGAAGTGGCATAACTCTCCTTTTAATGGTCTTTTTTCAATGATTTGGACAAAATTACATGATTGATCAAATTGACCAGTAAATCAGAGAAGTGGAAGAAGAGCTGCACCAGGGGGGCAGGACACGGGGGAAGCAGCGCTACCTCTGTGAGGGGAACGCTCCTTCGTAAGCCCTGGTTCCCACCGACACTCCTGCTTGGGGACAGGTCCCCACTGCTGGGAAGACTGTGAGGGCACCGCCACTCCCACCATGCCAGCCCTGCACAACAGGGACATGCATTCACAGGGATGCCCAGAGGCAGATCCGAGGCACCGTCCTGCCTCTCCATGCAAAACACAGGCACAATCTATCCCTAAATTGTCCCAGACAAGTCCTAAGTCAAGCACATTCCAGAAGATCTGTGCATTTTCTTAGAAGTCTATTTGGCCTTTCTCACAAGCAAGAAAAGTAAGAATTTGTATTTAAGTCTTGATTTGGTTGTTTGCCAGAAGCAACCCTCCCTCCCTTCCATCATCTCCTCCACCTACATGCAGTACTAAATAAGGTAATTTTCTTATAGGAAGGTTAATGCACACAAAATATCCCTGAGAATCAGATCCAGCCCTTGGCAAGAGGCTGCTGCTGTGTAGGAATAAGGATGGGTTCTGGAGCTATATTCCTGTCCAAAGAAATGCCATCACACAGCTCTGCTCTGTGCCAAGGCAGGCATGGTCACTGCTCTGAGTAGATCATGGGGTTATGCAAAAGCAAAGGATGCTAGAGGGCAAAAATTTTGGGAAGAGCTTAAATATCTGTCTTAACTCATTGAGCACTCGCCATGATGTCTGAACAGAGGACATGAGTTTTGTATGTTCATGGTATCCACATTACAGCAATGGCATTTCCCATCCTGAGAGCAATTAGTGTTACCACGGCATTAGAAGTGCTTCTTCGTCTCAGCAAGTTCTCTCCCAGCCCAGAAGGGTCACTGGAGGGGTGCAAACCACAACCCTAGGAACAGGTCCTCTGACCCACCACGTCTTCAAAAGGCACAGAGAAACCATTTATCCCTCATTCCCTTGGACCATTGTCATGCACTCAGCTTCTGCATGGCATTATCAACACAGTGCCTCAATCTGCACCCCTCCATCACTCAACTCCCTGGGTCCTGCTACTCCCTGTGCTCTGCTACCAGCCATTGCTTTCCATCAGCCTCGCCTATTGTTAGAGCTCCACTTGCCAGAACACCCATACACTAAATAAAGTATTAACTATGACATTAAAAATCTGGTGATGACTCTCTCTTTTTTTCCAGGCACATTTATGTTTTCTCCATCTGAAGGAAAGCATGGACAGGTTTTCCCCTGGTACCTCTCTCTGCCTCCACTCCCAAGTGGCTGCCCTTGTGCTCTGCAGCGCACTGTGGTAAGCTGTTGTGTTGCTTTACCTGTTTGCTTGTGTTATGTTGGCAAAGAGCAATCATTTAAAGAAAAAGTGATGTCTGACATTCCTTAAACACTTGGAGACAATAAAAGAAAATGCTGTATTTCTCCTACCTCCCCTTCCGCTGGTTTAAAGCAGATAGAAGGAACAAAACAGGAGGGAGCATAAAATGACACCGTGTGTGCCGGAATTTGCGTGGTCCTTCTCCAGCAGTCCTACAAGCTATAATAGTGCTATGATGGACAACAGAGGTATAAAAAAAAAACCTAAAAATGCAGCCGAGCACTGTCAAAAATTTACCCCCCTACCAGCAATTAGACATGGCAAAACCTGCGAAGGTGACAACCCTTTTCTTTACACAAGAGGTAAATGCTGCACTCAGGTTCACTGCTGAAAGTCCTAGCCCTTTAGTGCCTCTGTGGTGGGAACGCTCTTGGCTGTGGAAATAGAGACCATCCTCCCAACACATCTGTCTGGTCCATCGCCTGCTAATAGTTGCCTTCTGCCTGTTGGGAAGTCTGACTGCTAAAAGCTAGCATTTTCTTCCAAATACTATGCACTATACTCAAGAGTAAACCTCTTGATTTTTTAACCTCGTATCAGGAAAACCAGAATGATTCAGGATTGAAAAGGTCTCTGTGAAAATTAATATTTCTGTCCAGCAGGTGAACTAGTCTCACATGCAGCAGCCAACCCTCAGGCCACCAGAATGAAATGTAACTGTGGTGGACCAGGGAAATAGTCTTAAAGGAAGGTGGGTAGGCAGATAGATAAAACATCTTCTTCATGTTGAAGGTGTAGTTTATGACTAACATTGTCCCAACATTTGGGAGGGATGACTAAAAGGCAGTATAAAATGGTTTTCAGAAGTGCAATCATCAGTCCTTTGTAATAAGAACTGGACATGACAATTTACCTGGTTGAACAACTTTGCTCTGTTAAAGTTTATTGGAAAACAATAACAGCGGTGTGTGCAATGGCTCGGAGCACTGACTCACCTGCCGTGAGCAAGCAGCTGGTGGCACTTATGAAGGTGGTCTTATGAAACCTCCAGAATTAGGAGACTTGGGACTCATATATGATACATCATCAGGACATGTATCATGCATTGTCTGGACATTCAAAAATTATTTTAGGTTGGGAGAGGTTGGCTTGGTTTTTTTTCTTCCTTGTTGCAATGAACCTGGGAGAAATGAGCTTATTACCTTAAGGTATGAACACTGTCCCACTCAGTCACTTGGAGAAAATGTCCTCTCTAACATCTGCTTTTCTTGACCTCTGTTTCCTTTAGAAACCACTGCCTTGTGAAAGGGAGCACAGCATATATGTTATCTGTCTACAAATTAAGGTGGAAACTTCACATTTCTATCACAAAAGTGAGATTAAGCCTCCTGGCAGAGTTTGGACATACATTTTGAGAGGGCACAGGCTATCACTGTAGGTGTGGGCTGCCTATAAAGCAGTAAAGCACCTTAGGGGCTGAGGAGTCTAGGCCCTATTTTCAGGTGAACCTCAAATATACTTGGCCCCTGACTCCACTTGAACTGCTGGGGAGCATAATGTTAGGACCCCAGGTCTCTGTAATTTTCCATGGCTCTCAGATTGCTGAAAAAAATGTTTCCAACGTGTGCTGGTTTTGACTGGAGTAGAATTAGTTTTCTTCATAGTAGCTAATATGGGGCTGGTTTCTATTTGTGTTGAAAACGGTGCTGATAACACAGGGATGTTTCAGTTATTGCTGACCAGCGCTCAGACAGAGTCAAGGCCTTTCCTGCCTCTCACACCACCCCACCAGCAAGAAGCTGGAAGGGGACACAGCTGGGACAGCTGACCCCAACTGACCAAAGGGATATTCCATACCATAAGATGTCACACTCAGCAATAAACTAGGGGGAATTTTGGTCAGGAGACTGCTGCTCAGGGTCTGGCTGGGCATTGGTTCGTTGGTGGTGAGCGATTGTTTTTCATTTGCATCACTTGTCTTTCTTGGGTTTTATTTCTCTCTCTTTGCTATTTTCCTTCTCATTAGAATTATTATTATTTTTATTATTACATTATCTTTCAATTATTAAACTGTTCTTATCTCAACCCATGAGTTTTCTCACTTTTATCCTTCCAGTTCTCTTCCCCTCATTCTTCTGAGGGAGGGAGTAAGCAAGTGGCTGTGTGGTGCATAGTTGCCAACTGGGGTTAAACCATGACATATTGTCTCACAACAGCCGTATTCCTTACTAGCTGTAAGTCTTGGGGCACCACTGGACTGCAGAAGGCACACCAAGAATTTTGGTTCTTTTTTTATGCTTACAATACTTTTACGGTGATTTATCAAATAGGTAGAGAAAGTTAGCAAAAGTAACCAACAGATTTTCCACAACTGTAACATTTTAAAAGAAAGAATTGCAGGGTATATATACAGTTATTGACACAGTTCTGCTCTACTTCTACTGTATTCATCATCTTGGTATCAGGGTATCTCCTATAAGTGACTAGATGCTTCATTTTTGTTCTGAAGAACACTTGGATAAGCGATATACCTACAATACTTCCTGCCTATGTAACATAAATCTTAATGATTAGAAGACTAAAATAATTTCTCTCACAAACTAGGAGCAAACTCAAGCTACCCATGATGCACACAATTTGCTCCTGTTGCTTTCAGCAAAATTGCAGTTTAGGACAATAGCATTATAAATCATTCTAATAGCCTTGCCTATGTAAAAATGTCTTCATGGTAAGTGGCGTCTGTGCTTACTACCACAATCAATAAAAAAAGGGAGCTGAACTCTGCAGCAGCCTTTTTGGAAATCAGGGAAAATCTTGATTATATTTCAGTTATTTGTGCTGTGTCTTCCTAGTGTGATAGCAAATGAGGTATTCCAAACTCTTAATAGAGAGAAAGGAGCACTTATCTGGCTTGGAAAAAATGCTCTGCCTTCCATTATTTGTATGACATCATGAAGGAAAAGTCAGTGGGAGAATGGATATTAAAGTGAAGAATCAAATCAATAGTCCATCCCTCTGCAGCCTGTCTCCAGCAATGGCCCAGGCCAGATATCACAGAGGAAGGCATAAGATGTCACTCAGAGCCAGTCTTGCAATAATCTGCTTATGGAGGAAGTTTCTGGCTGTTTTCATAGAATTAGCTTATGTTGTGAAACAGGGAGACAAAAATAGTTGGTGGGTTTTTTTCTACAGATGATTTTTTTATTATGCGTGAATGTGTACCCTGCTAAGCTTCCCCTGTCACTACTGCCTCAGGGCAACGAGTCCTACAGAGTAATCACACACTGCAAAATGAGGATGTCTTTGTTATTTATCGCTGCCTTAAAGCAAACAGTTCCCAGCCTCCTGCTCTCTGTTCTTGAGGAAATCCATGCTTTCTTGAAGCCTTCATGCTCACACTTAGTACAACCTTCTCCAGTGGTTGCTGCTGTTAGTGGCAGGAGCAGAAAGGAGAAGATGCCCAATCTGAGAGCACATTCCACTAAACAACACATCTGTTTTACTCCCTTGCCTGCCTTATTACAACTCAGTATTTTCTCTCCTGTTTATGTTACTGTAGAGCCCTGGCCAACGATGGGCCAGTTTCCTGGTAAAGCTGCAAGATCAGCTAGCATACCAAGAGCAAGGATGTATTCAACTAAAGCCAATTACAGATTTCTTGGCAAAACATTTTGCCACTGATGATGCCAATTTGCCAAAGCAGGTATTTTCCAAGAATCATGGGAGTCAGGAGAGGTTCCCCACAGCCTCCACTGCCCCATGAGGCCAGTAGTTTGGGATCTTCACCTCTGGGGCAGGAGACCCAGGCCCCAGTCTCTGTCCCTCATGGTTCAGATCTAAGACTTGCAGCCTTAAATGAGCTGCATGTTTCTGTTTTTCCCCAGCAAAATAGAAAACATCTGATATCCGTATGGGAGCAAGGGCTCAGACTGTCCCTGGGTCCCACCTGACTTCTTTGGCACATCACCAGTGAATGCGTGGAGGTGGCACCTCTTCACCCCCATGGCTTTGGAGAGCTGCTGTCACAGGGAAGGACCTTCCCTTGCCACCAGTGAAACAGCATGAGCATGGGAGAGGGTGAAAAATAGAAGCAGAAGGAACTGGGTGGGACAGAGAAAAGGAGAGCAGTGGAGGAGAAGAAAAAAGGTAAGAGGGAGTAAGACAAGAGGCGTTACTGGGAGGAGAAAGGGAGGCAGCCCAAGAACTCCTGGTCCCCCAGCAGCACCTGGATCATTTCCCTGCATGACCCTGTCTGATTTTTGCCCCATGCAGGAGAAGCAGTGGCTGTTGCCTGATTACCTTGGAGCAAACTGAAAATGTATTGGGACTTGGCCTTTTATCTTACTCCTGGCTCTGTGTGAGGTTTGCAATCAGCTGTTAATGTCTCTCCCCTTGCATAATTCATTCCTATCCCCCATTACTGTGATTACACAGAGCCTTGAGTTTATCCTGCCCTCCTTGAGCTGGCACTTCATTGCCTCAACTATGGCAAAATCTCCTCACATGCAGCAGGCGGGAGAAACACCTGTAAGCATATTCAGGAATACCTCAAAGACTCTGCTGCCTCTCCCCTGCAATGTTTCCAATGTGGTATTAAGTCATTCCTCACCAGGAAGAGGCTTTGTGTGCATGAGTGGCAGAGCTGAGATGGGGTTTTATATCAAGCAGACAGACCAGGAGCCTGCCGTCAGCTACCCCATCACTGCAAAGTCTGTGGCACAAAGACACTGATGGCAGGACAGACTGCACCATGGAAAGAAGGGGAGAGAAATTCAAGCACGGGTTTTGAAATAACAACTTAAATCCATAGCACATTTCTGCTTGGGACAGGCTGCTCCCTCCCCATGTGGGTCATCAGCCATGCCAGAGCATGCTGGGGATCGTGAGGGATTTTAGGCTTTTTTTGGGTGGTGGGTCATCCAGCAGTGTGAAGCTGCTGGTGAGGGATAAGGAGCATCACATAAAACAGATTTCTGAGGATTTGGAATTGCTTTACCATGTGAAAGCCTTCCTCAGAGACATTAGAAAGGTCCAGCAGATTGCCTGGACCTGATTCGCTGTAGACACAAGTTATTGTCTACCCATACCTCAGGACTGCAACTACAGCAACTGTTGAAGAGGCTTTATTTGCCATCAACTGTACCGAGCAACACTTGTGGGCATACAAATATTAACAAATGATTCAGCTGTTCATTGATACAGCAAGGCCAAGGCCATTCAAGTCTTAAAATAGGAGACTGAAGTTTTTCCAGATGCTACATACATCTGGAGGCCTGTTTCTCAGGGGCATTTGCCTACACAGCCTGATCTAACCTGACACAGCCATGGAGGCCACCAGCTGTGTAGCTTGGTGCCCGGCCCCAGGCATGCTGGGTGCCTGGAGCAGCAGCTCTCACCTCCTAAGGGAGCCCAAAAGAGAAGTTTTTTGTCTTACCACCTTCTCTGCAGACTGCACCTGAGAGAGGGATGGGAGACTAGGCAATGGTGAAGATGCTTTACAGTAGTTTCTGCTAGGCCCTTGCTGCAGCCATGAAGCGCACTCCGGCCCACCTCCCATGTGTCCAAACCTGCCTTTGGGCAGGTTGAACTAACATGAAAATCTACTTAACATGCCAGATGCCACAGGTGCTCCCCCGGACCCAGCGAACCAGTGCAGTCTCCGGTGGGGATACTCCTGTAACTGCTTGCTGAGGGTTCAATCTCCCCAGTCAAGAAAATGCAGCCACCCGTGGCTTTTAGTCCAGGATATATAACCATCTTTCTTTTTTTGGAATAAGGTTTCCATCTGCACAACAATCCTGGTGGCTGAGGAGGTTGCAAATCTCCTTAAGTCAGGCTGTGGAGGAATTCCTGAGCATCCACATTCACTCACTCTGAGGGGACAGGCAGGCAGGAAATCAAATGAAAGGGTAGCATTTTTGCTCCTCACACAGGGAATTTAACTTCAAATATGATTCAGCTGTGAGAGGAATGGCTCCCTGCCGGGATGTGATCCTTCAACTGACTGTGCCATTTCACACGAAACAAAAATTCCTGGGAACATATAATTTCCCTTTCTATATGCAAAATCCTGTGTCTCTGCTGATGAGAATCTTTTAGTAGCAGCCCTACCATTGTTTGCAGGACAAAAACCCATTAACTGCACATTATATTCACTCGCAATTTCCTCTTTTTGGGGACGGTTAGGTTTCAGGAGAGTTCCTTTACCTGCCCTGAGGCAGCGTATGCCTTTCCAGCGATGATGCTCAGTAGCAGAGCATCACTTCTGAGTGCTGTGCCAATGCTACTAGGCAAGACTGCCCTCTACCTCACCGGGCTCTGCAGCACACCGCTGCTGCACCCCACGCCTGCGCTGCTGCTGAGTGCAGATTTTGGGGGACAAGGGTGCCCCACTGCCAGGGGTACAGAGGAGGCTTCCCCACGCCCATGGCAGGCCAGTGAATGTGTCCTCCTGGAAACCTGCTCAGTGAGGACCGACATGTGCTCCCCTGCCTCTCACTGGAGTTGTGCCGTCGGCAGCTCAGTTGATCAAATCCTGTGTCTGCTCTATGGATAGTCCCTTCCCTTAACAGGGACGTCCCAAGTTTGAGGATGCCCTAACTAGCCAAGGCTAAACCCTTGGGGTTTGGGTGAAGATGAGGAGGGCTGAATGTGAACAGGCTGTGAGCTAGCCACTTGCCATGTCTCATTATGCATTCACCTCTTATATCACCATTCCAATTAATGAACTTTTTCAAAAATCTCTTATTATAAAGAAAAGAAAACTGGGCCTTTAATGTAAGACCATCGTTTTCACAAAGCTGTGAAGCCAAACAAGGAATTAAATTATTTTTGTTATCGGAGTAATGCATAATGCATTCATTTACAATAACCTGCAAAAGGAAAACTTCACAGAATTGACTGTGACACATATAATAAGAAATGCCATGAGATTTTAATTTAAAAGGATGGGCAGCTAATTAAAAGCCCAGTGCAGTGCTTCCATCTGCAAACTCAAACCATTCTAGAGGCTGTCTAGAGACAATAGTCTTACTTGCATCACCTGTGTTAAG
>JAVSBS010004941.1:0-23332 GCA_033124195.1 Coracias cyanogaster | reverse complement strand
TGGAGAAGGGGAAGATGTTGGAACGGATGCCAAGCTCCAAGGATACCAGCACTGGCAGAACAACAGGTCTGCCAGGTCCCTCATTACCCCTACACAGTAAAGTGAATTTCTTTCAGGGAGTGCCAGCTGTGCCCATTTGTGCTCTGCTGTCAGGTGTATTCCTCTGTGCTTCCAGGTTTCCCCTGAGGGTGCTCATGGATAAGGGTATGGGGCAAGACATGGCCCATGGACTCCAGGCACATTGCTCTGCGTGTTAATAAGATCACAGGTTTGAAAACAGAAGCCATTGAGACTCAGATTAGTAGCAGTCAACTCAGCTGCTCCTGCTCCCCTCCATACAGCACTGTCTGGTAGCACCTGCTGAAGCAGGATTGCCACAGCTGTTGGCCAGTTGGAGTGGGATTATGTCCAACTCTGATTTCCTCAGGGGCCTTTCCAGGCACATTGCCTCAAGCGCTTCATACAGTGAGGCAGTGTCATCTGAAAAGGAAGTAAGAAAGCCCTGAGGTTTCCTTCTTCCTCCTCCCTTCCAATAAATTAATGACTCCTTCACGCCTGTGTTGGTATGAACCACCCAAAGCCATCCAGCCTTTGAAAGTAACAGTAGATTGCCCTCAAAAAGGACCACAAGGTCAAGTATGGGCTGACCATGGTCAATAGCTGCAGCATCTCTGAATGTGCTCTTTCAGCACAGGGAAGCAGGAGTACAAAAGCTGGCTGTTAGGTTCTATAACTTGCAGCATTTCCTACAGCAAAGAGAAAGAAAAGCCCAGGCAGTTTCTTCTAGATCTACCACATACCCTGGCAAAGCTACTCCCATAAAATCCATACTAAAAATTACTCATTCCCGTCTCTTCCTTGCAAATAAATTGAGTCATGGCTATTATTGCATAACTCTCTTCTGCACAAATATGAAGCAGCAATGTGTCAATTTTTTATAAACAGACAACTTCATTTCCATGAAAACCAAGACAAAATTCATTTATAAGAGTTGTCTTTACTACCTTAGCAGGAAATGGTGTTTTCTTCTGGGTCTGGCATTTGCCAGTGAAGTGGGCTCAGATTTAGCTGCTGAAATTTGCACTAGCCCAAGAAATAACCCAAGAGAGCTCAGATTATCCCCTGGTATGTCTTACAGCTCTACTGTCAAACTCTTTGTAAACTTTCTGTCTGAGCACAATTTCTGCACCCTGATGCAGCCGGGATTTCCCCCAGGAGCCACAGTGGGGTCACAGCAATGCTGCTGCTGTGACTGAGGTCAGCCTCTGCTCTCTTCTTCCACAGCTGAGCTCTGCTGCGTGCTGGGGATGGTGGAGAAACACAGGGTGGCATTGCATGGGGAGCCCTAGGGAAAGCATGAAAACAAATAAGGGAGAGGAGAGGGGAGGATGGGTGGTGCTGGATGGGGAGGAAAGGAGAAAAGAGGACCGTTGTGGAGAGAGAGACACTGCTCACCATGCCTGAGATGTTTTAAGCAATAAGCCGATAATGGCTAATAGAAGAACAAAAGCTAAACTTTCTGGTTTAGCCTGGTGTTGGGTCCATGGATAATCTTCAAAGAGGAGCTACAAAATTTTAAAGGAATTAAGCTGTTGGAGATGTTAAATCTGGCACACCTGGTTTACAAAGAGGTTTGTTGGTTTTCTTCTGGATGCTGCTGTGTTTTCGTTCTTCTGTTGAATTGCCAAAGGCGATTCTCTGTGTCAAATGTAGACTCTTGACCTTCTATTGGGATGACAAGAGAGTTATTCCAGGGTGTGTCCACACCTGTCAGGCAATATTAGGCACAAAATAGAGCTGTCTGTCTTCTTTAACTAAAATGGTTTCACAAATACTTCATAAATGCCTGTCTTTGCAGAGCAGAGAATTGTCTGCATTATCTCAGTGCATTCAATATTAAGATTGATGACAACTGGGGTCATTGGTTAAACTGTCTAATCCTGACAAGCCAAGGCAAAGGGAAGAGGCAGGAGAGCAGCAGGATGGCTGCTGAAAATACCTGTGGGAGAGATGAGTCCCGAGAGCAGGCAGGGCTACTGAGGAAACTGGCAGGTCTTTGTTGTGACTCACACATCAAATGCCACCGTGCAGAGACGCTGCCTCACGGACTTGGCTATACTTGAGGATCACCGGTTGTGACATCGGGCAGGTTTACCTTGGCTCCCATAAAATAAAAGCAGAGCTCGCATCTGTAATTACAGCTATTATAAAAACCTAATGCAGGGGAGCAGTGTTCAGGAGATGGGAGCCAAATTGCCATTTATGCAAAAGGCTTAGCTGTAATGAAGGGCTATTAAACCAAGAATAAATTCTCTTACACCCACCTCACCACCTTTTTTACCTACTGCATGTTGCCAAAGGGGACTCAAAAGTGAGCATCCAGCCCATGAACCTTCATAGTTCTCTCTTTGCTTGGAGTGAAAGGTAAATGATGGAGGAGCAGAGAAGCTAGCAGTTGGCTGGCAGACACCAGAACCTTAATGTGCACCAGTTATTGGCACTCACCCAACAGGTACAAAACCAGTGCTGGAAGAGCTGCAGCTGGCCCTGCTGGAGAAGATGGCTGTTACCTCCCTCCCCATGCACATGAGCATCCTCTGGGCTATTCCACCACCCCTCACCAGTTAGGGATGACTTGCACCACACCATAACAGGTATTCAACTGTTTTTAAAGTAATAATTGTTTATTGTAGGCAACTGTAAGGTGCCTGTTACTTTCTGATTTGTAAGCCAAGCGTGGCTTTGACTGAACTAGCTGCTTGAGGGCAAGAATCTTAAGGCTTGAAGTGAAGTGAAAAGAGAGAAGGTTATTGAACAGAGCAAACTGGATAAGAAGTTTCTCTAAAAAGGAAAAGGAGGGGGAAAAACCCACAAACATGATGGAAATCTCTCTCTCAGAGCTAAGTTGTTCTTTTCCAGAAGCATCTGTACCAAGCAAAGAAACATCAGAAAGTTGTATCCTGACCAAGAAAAGAGGCATACGTGTTAAACACATGCTGGTACTATGTTAGTGGCTGGAGAAGCAGAAAGCAAAAGCAGTGAATTAAAACCCGAGGCAGGCATGTCATCCAACGTTCTTTGCTATAGACAGCCTTTTCCTTGAGTGCAAAAATCCTCTTCTTGCAAAGTTCTGGGAGTTGGAAAGAGATGACGCTGGTTTAGGGGAGTAAAAAGGAAGGCTGTAAGCCTGGCTTACATTTTCTGAACTGAGTCGTGGTCAGTGGATTGATGCAGATAATAGAAGAATGTCACCATCTGATTACAGAGAGTGAGCCCGCCAGCTTGCCTGTGCTTTCTGGCAGGAAAAGCAAGAATGTCTTGGCAGAGGTGGAGCCTCCTTCTATCTTGATTTACTGTACCAGTATGGGTGCCTGCCTGCCTGAAAGGCAAGGGAAATTCTCAAAGGGCTTTTACCCCAAACCAGCAACACGAGTCGCTTTCCCTTTCCCTAGTCAGAAAGGAGGTGTTGTCACCCAAAAATTGGCATTCCAAATGACTGTGAAGCTTTTCTGTTTAGTGATGTGGGAAAGCCTCTGCAGATCTGTGCCACCAAGGGGGTTTCCAAGAAGCCAACATGCATCAGCTAGTCCGCCAGCACCTCATGCCAGCTCCTCCCATGCCCAGAGGCACCAGTGAAGGTCCTTCATCCCTACCTGCAGGGATGGACTGTACGGTTCCCACCAACGCAGTATTTTATAGCTCCAGTGTTGATTAGAGACATGGTGTTCCTACCCTTTTCAAGCCCACATCAGAGCTGTTCAGCTGAGACTGATGCTCACAGCTTCGCTGCCAGGGCAGAACCAGGGCTGCTCACAAGGCCCGTACCCAGCTCTGTTTCCTGCACCCTGTGGACTGATCACTCTGCCTGCACAGTGTCTTGTTGCACTGAATTACCTTATTTAAATTTTTTTCTTTCCCCTAGATGGGTAGTGCGATAGCAAATGCTGCTTAAATTCTTTTAGAAGGTGGGAGAGTTGATTTAACTGATTGCTTAGATGTGGTCAGCTCTTCATGCTTAGGCTGAGAATATACTTGCAGAATGCAAGTGCAGGGTCATCTGCATCACTGTTAGTGCTCATAGCATCCTCTGAGCAACTGGGCAGTGATGGGTCCTAGCTGAGCTGGGCTTCACATACCCTGGGAAGGTGGAAGTGGTTATGGGGTACTGCTGGGCACATCCTGGCTTTGTGGGATGCATAATGAGGCTATCCTGTTCGTGGTAATTTTTGAGAGACCTCTGAGTCTGCCATGATGGCATATGAATAGTGTTCTTCCTAGCCCACAGGTCAATCCTGGGGGATCATGGCCTTACTGCAAAGGTGTTTGGGTGCATTTGTGCTCAGGACTGTGAAGACTGAGAGGAGAATCTGGGTCCTGGCCTGGCTAGGGTCTGGGTTGGGGGAAGGAGGTAACAGAGACACATGGGCTAAGTAGTATCCTCTCATATGGCTCAGCAGAGGTGAGGAAGGGGAGGCACCCAGACCTGTCTGGAGAAGCAGGTGGGATGCCTGGAATGGGGAGAGCCTAGTGTCCTCATGTCCTCAGGCTACTCTCCTGAGAGCACCACTCTTTTCCTGTCACCTTTTGACATGCATGTTTCCTAAGAGAGATAGGAACACACTGTTGGGCACTTCAACCTGTAGGCAACCAATCGTGAGTTGGGTTTTAGAGGCCACAGTTCTTTTGGGATGACAGGGAGCCAGAGCTGGCATAAGCAAAAGGAGGGCCATGCTGGAAGCACAAGGACACGCCATAGAGTCTTGTCCTGCACCGTAGGTGTCCATGCCATTTGTGACTCTCTGTTCTTTCCTTGTGCTGCTGGCAGGCCTATGAACTTTCTACACTGACTGGCACTCAAGTCCTGCTGCTGGTGGCCAGCGAGACGGGCCACGTGTACACGTTCGCCACACGGAAGCTGCAGCCCATGATCACCAGTGAGACAGGGAAGGCATTGATCCAAACATGCCTCAACTCCCCAGACTCGCCCCCACGCTCGGACCCAACCACTGACCAGCGCATGAGTGCCACAGGCTTTGAGGAGACGGACCTCACCTACCAGGTGTCTGAGTCAGACAGCAGTGGGGAGACCAAGGTAATGTTCCTGTGTTCAGCTGCACACCCGGGCACCCTGGAAGGCACAGTTGTTCCAGTGGGGCTGTGGTCATCCCCAGCTGTTCTTGAATAACAGCTTGGAAAGCTGAGGATGGATCTGCTTTTGCTGTGACTCTAGTGAGCTTGTGCCCTGGTCTCTTAGGGCTGGTTCACTTGGCTGGTGGTAGTGGTGATTTGGAGAGGGAGGGAAGTGGATGGCAGGTGTCCTGGCCCTGGCCTTTGCATCAGGACTCCCCACTGGCCTAACCCATACCCTGGCTAGCTCTCACTGCTGTTATCTCTCCCCAGGCGTCTCCATGCTCTTGCACTCATTGATAAAATTTTGATTCTGCCTCCATGGCCTTATAAGGTCTGGTTTCCCTCGCCAGAGTCCCTGGCAGGGCCCCTCACATTCCTTATAAGCTGCAGCTGTCTCCTGCTCTGGTGCTGTTATGGAAGGGGGCAGGGAGGACATGGGGAATGGAAACATTTGGCTGGATGAAGTGTTTCTGCTCCCTGCCTGGTGTCCTAGCAGGCTCCAGCCATTGCTTGCCTATGTTACTTGTGGCCTCTCTCCCAGGGTGCTGTAGAGGGCCTGCCTATGGGTGCAGAAGTCTAGTAAAGGCCATTTTCTGCTGGAAGGGCCCTGTCTTGTCCCTGCATCCTCTGGTGCTGTTCCTCAGAGCTGTTGCAGGAAAGCTGGTGCTCAGGTCCACAGGTGCTTGGGAGATGGGAAGCAGGGGAGTTTGTGGCGTGTGGCTGGGATGACATACTGAACTGGGTGTTGTGCCACAGCTTCCCAGGGCTGCGTGGAGTGCCATTGGGTGCTGTGAGTTGCTGCAGCTCTGCTGTACCTGCACTCGTGGCATTGGTAGTGGTCTTGCTGCAAAAGCATCCTTCCAGATGAGTTGTGTGCATGCTCCAGGAGCCCTCCAGCCAACTGTATGCAGGTTACAGCAGCATTCTTAGAAATAGGTAGCTGCTAAACATTAAGCAGAGAGAGCATGGGAAGGGGTGTTTGCTATCTTTGTGCTGTAATCCCAGAGACGCTGAGTGCAGCCCTGAGAGGTGCCCAGCATGTTGTGTGGGGCTGCAGGGGTGTTCAGCTGTGTGTTTGTATCCTGTGGCAGCACAACAGCTCTGGTCATAGTGGTGCTGAGTATGTAGCAGCCACAATTCCTCCATGCCCTCTTCCCTACATGTGTGCAGTGCTGAACCAAAGAAAAGCTTACTGCTGCTGAGCCCTGAGAAATCTCATCAGTCCCAGAGATTCCTGCAGGCAGAGTAGCCTGGGCCAGGGTGTTGCCAGCTGGAGAGCTCTTGTGCTGGAGCCCAGAAGAGTCCCTGGGAAGGCTTCCTGCTGATGGGAGCCCAACAATAGTCCTGGCTTTCTGTCTTGTGAGACTCGCCTGGGTGCCTCTGATTCTTGGCGTGAGCTGTGCTAGCCCTTTCCAGTAGGTAAAGGAGCCCATTGTGACCAGCAATTTCTCCCATGTTTGTAAGTACTTGGGCATCTGGATGAAAAGGCAAGCCCTGTGGGCATTTTGTAATGAGACAAATTACCTGCGTCTAGTGTAATTTGGAGGTGCAGGAAGCACTGTCCATAGCAGCTGGGCTGTCCCTGACATGGGGCTTGTCCACATCATGTCCCTTAGATTTTCCCTGAAAATACTGCTAGGTGGCCTCAAAGGAAGTGTGCTTTTGGGGTGCAGTTACTCTGCAGAGGAGATCTTAACACAACTTTGCCTGCTTTCTGATGCAATCCTGCAAGCCTCATCCCAGTACTCAAGAGTGGTGAGTAGGGTGCCTTGTGGCTGCAGCCAGTGTTTGGTGGGGAGGAGCCCTGTGGCCCTGTCTTCTGGTTGACATGCTGGCAAAACTCCCCCCTTGCCTGCTAAAGGCTCTTGTCATGGCAAGACATGGGGCTGAGGACAGTCCCACCCAAACCCTCCCCAGTCCTGTGACTTCCGCTGGGCTGGAAGCCTGGTTTGGTGTTCTGACAGAGATCAGTCCTATTCCGATAGACCAAGAAGCATCCTGGAGAATAAAAGGAGCCTGTGGGTGGGCCATGCTAGGGGGCTGGCATCCTTGCTGAGGAGTGGGTGGTACACAGGGTTGGGATTTCCTGTCTCATTGGAGGAGGTGGCAGGAAATTAAGTGACTGGAGTGTCAGGTCCAGACACAAAGGATGCTCTCAGAGGGTTGGGCAGTTGCTCGCTGGCCTTCCTGTGAACTCTGCTTCCTGAACCTCTGTATGGACAAAACATTCTTGTATTTAGCTGCTGCGCTAGAGAAGGGAGTAATGCAGGCAGGCCGTTACCTGCAGGCAGAAGCTTACTGGTATTCCTTTGTGCTACAGCCAGCAGCAGCTATGGGATGCTCTTGCTGTGCCAAACACCACATCCCTGCCATAAAGCTGAGCTCAGACTCCAGCTGGGACTGGGGCATGCTGTACTTCCAAGACAGCAGCTATATCCTCACAATGATACTGTTGTGCACTGACCTATCTGACTTTTTGTGGGCCCCAAAGGACACAGTGCCCTCATGTAATCTCCTGGATGTAGTTATGTGGTAGAGAGGATTTTGAGGGAACTCGGGAGCTCTGGTTTGGAGTAAGAGCATGGGAGTGGCCCTGATCGGTCATGTCTTCTTGGGGTGGGAGAGAGGTGGGACTTTCTGTGCCCCCCCTCCCAGGAATGCAGACCAGGCTGGGATTTCCCATGTACCTTCAAGGCCAGCTGTCCTGCAACATCTGTATAATAATGCTGGGTTAGGGATCTGGGCCATGTTGAATAATCTTGTCCTAGGCAGCCCCCAGAAGCTGTGGAGTGGGATCGTTTCTGTCCAAGACTGTACTGTGGTCCAGGATGGACATCAGACGGCCTGAGCTATGCCCTGTGGTCCACTCATACTGTATTTACTGTACATTTATCAAGCATGTACGGTGCTGTGGGTCTGTGCAGATGTCTCCTGCTGCTATGCTACATGTCTCTGTGTTGATTCCCCAGGCACTGCTCTGCAAGCTGAAGTTTGAGCTATAGTGGGGAATAGATGTGCAGCTGGATCAGGAAAGGAAGGGCCTTTCAGGGCTGCTGTACTGCCTCAGGGCTTGTCCACAGTCCCTTGGGTAATCTCTGCTGAAGGTGACCCATGACTTGGTTCCTACTGAAGGCTGACCTTGTACATGTAGTCTGTGCTTTGCAAGGTGCTGGGGGAGCCAAGGTGCCCAGGGGCTCTGAGGCACCCCAGACAGGCATGGGGAGAAGGCAATGGGTGTCCAGTCCCAAGGTCTCTCCCAGCTGTCTTGCTGTACTGGGAGTTATTGCTGCATCTCAAGAGAAAGAAAGATTGGAGGAATCTGAGTCACACCTGTGGCAGAGTAGGGAGGGCAGAGATGAGGTGTGCGTGGTTCCAGCCTGCCGGCATAGCATCCCTCCCAAGCATCTTTGTTGTTCTGATCATACTGAGGTTTGCCCTTATATTTCTAAGGAGTTCTGGGAATCGCTCTGAGTAGGGTGCTGTGAATCCTCTGGGATGCCTCCTCCAGCCTGGAGTGTGGGGGCTAAGTGCCCTCACTGCTTGGGGACTATATCTCAGGGGGTGTAGCTTCAGGGCTGTGCCTAGGGATGAGGTAGCCTGGCTTTTACAGCTGAGAACAGGACTCGCCCTGCTCTACTATGGCTGCCATGACCTAGTAGGCTGGGGGGAGCTCTGCCATGTCACCCACATGGGTAGGACACCCACACCCTCTGTGTTGCATGTAGATAGCAGGAGTTTGTGACTGAGCTAATGGAAAGTGCCTCTGCTGGGCTCTGTTCTGTTATCACGTGCCTCTTCTAATTTGGACTTCAGGGACTGTAGTGCCAAGGCAGAGGGGTGTTGCTGTCCTCCCTCCCCAGGCCCTGGAGCATGGTTGAGTGCCCGGGATTGGCTCCCCCTGTCCAAAATGGGCTGCCTTCCCTTTTTTAGCTGTTGGTTGAGCTGTGAATTCCTCATTCCTGGCAGCTTGACAAACTGGGAACAAGGCTTAGCACTGGAGAGCTGGGCCCACCAGTCTGCAGTGGGAGGGGTGGGAGTGTGGCAGCCTTAACTCTTCGCAGGCATGCTGGCAGCTATGGCAGGGCACAGGGACAGCAGGTATCTTTTGGCCTGTGGCATGGTCACCTGTAGAGCAGTGTGTTTGCAGTCTGGTCTTGGCCAGCTGAGCAGAGCAGAAGAGGAGCAATAGAGACCCTGGGTGAAAGCATGTTGGATGAAATGTGCCTGCTAGAGGCAGCAGGGATCATGCTGAGCTTGATTGGTTCCTGCAGATCTAAGTCACATCCAGCCACATGCTTTGTGGCTATAGAAACTAGGGTGTTACTTGCCCTGCAGACTGACATACATGTTCCTTTTTCCCAGATCCAGGAGACTGGCCTCTTGGGCTAGCACTGGCCCAGCATAGGGACCTTTTCCCCCTGGTGCTCAGCTTCTCTGGTGATCCTGTCCTTAGGCATAGAGCTCCAGCACTCATTGCAGGACTGTGATGTGTGCTGGCTGTAGCTAACGTGTGGGATCCCTTGGAATCATTTGCCTCATGTCTGTCTCCTGCTAGTGAACTGGCAAGTGGGTACTTCTCCTGGCCAGGTTCTCCCCTTTGCTGCAGGAGATTTGTGGAGGCATTCCCCAGAGCCTGCTGAAGCAGCCATCAGGGCTGGGTTTGGGCCTCCCTCATACCTGGCTTTGGCCTTGCTCTCCTCTTCCTTGGTGTACAGCTGCCTTTAAGAGCCAATTCTCTGCTTGTTCTTGGCTGTGTGTTTCCTGCCATAAGGGAAGTGGTGTGTGTTCCTGACAGAAGACTGTTTGCCTTTATGTCTGTCCCTGCCTGCCTGCTGTGTGCCAAAAAGAGGCTATTCCTTTCTTAGAGGCTGTGGGGACTCCTGGGGAGGGAAAGGGTTGCTTCATCCCCTGGTGTCTTCCAGGGAAATCTCTCAGGAGACCTGTGTGGCCCTGGGCTTGTATCCAAGGTTTATGCTAAGATCTCCCCAGCTCTTCTCATGCTACATTATTAGGCACAGTCTCCTCATGTCTATACAAGCAACTCCTCTCTGCTACCCTGGCTCTGTTCCATGTGCTGGCAGCAGACTCGGGGGGGTATGATGTAGCATGAGGTTGAAACCTATGGAGCCTGGTTTGGTCTCATGGGCAGATGTTGACCACATCCAAGGGCTAGTCTGAGTTGTCACTATCTCTCCTTCCTCAGGACACACTGAAACCAGCGTTCACTGTCACCAACCTGCCGGGGACAACATCCACCATCCAGACAGCCCCCACCACCTCAACCTCCATGCAGGTCAGCAGTGGCCCATCATTCCCCATCACTAATTACCTGGCACCTGTGTCTGCCAGCATCAGCCCCAATGCCGTCACCAGTGCCAACGGAACAGTGCTGAAGACTACTGGAGCCAGTGCAGTGACATCTGGGGGCCTCATGCCAATACCCACTGGCTTCACCCTAATGTCAGGTCAGTGCATTTAGGGGCTGAGGACTGCATCCATCAGTCTCTGCACCTTGGAGTGTGTTGCTGCCCTCTCCAGAGAAGAGGAGACCTAGTGGCAGAAGGAAGTAGAGTGGTTGCTGCTGTAGGGTGAACCTGGCTGAGACTCCTTGCTCGAGCCCAGCCAGGCCAGTGGCTGGAGAAGGGTCATGTAGTCGCTGTTTCCTTAGAGTGCTGCTAGCTGGTCCTGCTGCTGGGAAGGGCGTGGTGGCAGGGAGCTGAGCTGGGACCCCAGGGCAGCACCAAGAAGCCTGGAGGGAGTGAAAAGAGCTGGTGGTGACAAAGCCTTTCTTTCTCCCCGCTTTTGGCAGGTGCTTCCCTTTCTCCGGGGACCCCTACCATTCCTCTCACTCAGTTACAGCCGCACTCCCTGGCTCTTTCCAGTCAGCAGGGCCAGGTGGTCATGGGTACGGCTGGACAGCTGCAGCAGGCACAACAGACAGTCTTCCGCTTCCCTGCCAGAGCTGGAGGGCAGATCGTGTCGCTGACAGGTCAGCACTCGCTTCTCCTCCGCTTACTTGAGGTGGGGGGATGGAGGCATCTGTGAAAGTCCTGGTCTTGGCTAGAGAGCTGACCCCCAACTGAGGTGGGAGCACAGGGCACCGAGAGCACAGTGCTGTGACTGGGGAGAGATGGGTAGACAGGGCAAAGAATGCTTGGCATAGACAGGGGCACATCCTGGGGGATACAGACCAAGGGAAGCAGCAGGTTGTCAGTCTCCTCCCCCAGATTGCTCTGTGGCTAGCAAACAGAGGAGACCGGTCCCTGGTGCAGCCGTGCTGAGGCTGAACTGTGCTTCTAGGACTGATGGAGAGAGGCTGCAGGGGCTCAGATGCCCAATGGATGTTCTTTGAATGCTGTCATTTGATTCTGAATAGCTGCCCTTGCTTTTGTATTTGGATCTGCAGTCAGTGACTGAACCACAGTGCAGAGGATAGATTAGGAGAGACCTAGAGCAGAGGAAGGAGTGGTCCTGCTGTGCTGCCTTGTGTGTATTGTCCTTCATAGGAATTTCTTCTTATGCTGAGCCAGGGCTTTCCAGGTGTTGTACTGGGGGTGGATATGCTCCTGGCTGAAGTTTCAGAGTAGGACTAGGCTATCCTTTGTGGGGGGAGCCATCATCTGAGGACTAGCACTGACAGGGAGATGATATTTCTTGTGTCCTGCCTCTTTGTGGTCAAGTTGATGAGTCTGATAGCCTGCTTCTGTGGGCCCTGGCAAACTGCATGATCCTATGCAAGCAAACTGGATTTCCCTTGTGATCTAGAGGAGCTAAGAGAATAACGGACATATGTCTGTGTGGTGTGTGAGGAGATGCCCAGACTGAATGAGGTGGCCAGTGATGCCTGCTCTCTGGCATCCCTTGCTCTTTCCTGGAGACAGGACCTGATCCTGCAGGGAGTTTTCAAGCTCCATCTCTGGAGCTGAAGAGCTTTGCAATGAGTAGGCTGGGCCAGTGGCTGTGCCCCTGCAGCTCTGAGATGTGTACCTTGTGGTCTGTTGGTCTCTAATCTCTGTGCAGGGCACTGTGATGTCCTTGAGATCACAGGATGCGTGAGATAGCTGTGTCTTGAGTGCCATGTGGAGGATGGAGCTAGGCTTCAGAGTGTGAAGGCAGTGAGGCCTAGCTGACCTGGGCATTTGGGCTCTTGAAGTTCTGGTTGGTGCAGTGAGATGATCCTTGCAGGGCTGGCTGAGCATGGGCAGTCCCTGGGGGCACATGCTGGGCCCTCTCCTCCCAACATCTGTACTGTGTCTTGGTGGAGCCGGAAATGGAGGACCCCAGACATTCCTGAACTATGCCTGGGAGCTGGACAAAAGTTGCAGTGGCCTTTCCTTTTCTCTCTGGAGCCCTGTAGGGGCTTTCCTTGGCCCCTGTGTGCCAGGAAGGAGAAGGTTTTGGGGTAGGGCCTTGTTTCTGCCACATGCTGCTTTTGGCTAGTCTTCTGCAGTGCAGTGCAGAGCCATGCTGCAGAGCTGTATGCTGCCAGACCGGGGGGCTTTCACGTGGCCCAGAGTGCGTGTATCCCTGTTGAGCCACAGGCTTATGGGGTCTTCTGTCTCTTCCCAGGTGGTACAATGGCTCAGCAGGTCCCAGTCCAGGCGATCCAGGTGCACCAGGCACCACAGCAAACGTCTCCTTCTAGTGACAGCAGCACTGACCTTACCCAGACCTCTTCCAGTGGAACAGGTAACTGGGACATTATGGTAACTGTGTTCTGTCTTCCTTCCTAACCATTGCTGATAGCCCACACCAATAGATCTCATGTCTGCTCCCTGTCTAGGATCCTTCAGACCAACTGTATCCCAGCCTTTCTGACAGTTTCCCAGGTGTATTTATCTCTGTTGCCAGACTCTGTGCCTACACTATCTAGGTGGATGCTGATGTGCTTAGGGCACCTTACAAATAATTTCAGAGCCTCTCTGCATATATCATCTGCTCTTACTTGCAGCATGGAGCTGGGAACAGTTCACCTGGTTCTCAGATGGTTTCATAGTGAGCCAGCATGGCCCATAGCACAAGCCGTTGGCTCACATCTACTTGAGATTTTTACTGTATATGCAGGGGACACCTCTGTTGTCAGCCAAAATGAGAGTTCAGGTGCCTGGATGCAGGCTGAATGCAATTCAACAGCTTTATTAAAGTTTCATCAGGAAACCAGTATCTCAAGTTGAATTCAGTCCTGGGATATTTGGCAACTGTGCTTTTCTGCCCTATCATGAACAGAGGTTTGAGCTCTCCTGCCTGTTCCTTGGAGCTTTTCTCCTGTTGCTTCAGAACAGCATGCCAAGGGTGGCTGAGGTAGGGGTGCTGAACAGGCATGTGAGTGTAGCAGATGCCTTTCGTGTGGCTCACATGTAGTCTGTCCTGGTGCCAGTGACCCTCCCAGCGACCATCATGACGTCGTCTGTGCCAACCACTGTGGGTGGCCACATGATGTACCCCAGCCCACATGCGGTGATGTATGCTCCCACATCTGGCCTTGCAGACGGTGGACTTGCAGTCCTCAACGCTTTCTCACAGGCGCCATCAGCGATGCAGGTGTCCCACAGCCAGGTCCAGGATCAGGGTAAGACAGCTGTCTGGATCAGTGCTTCCTTAAGTGCTCTGATACTGATTTTTCTTTTCTCATGTGTATTTATGCTGTATATTAATTTCAAAGAATTTTCTTCTAAGCGGTCCTAGTGGCTGTAAAACAACAGCCTGGCAAGGGTGATGCTTGATGCACGCTTTTAGATCCTGCCATTCTCATATGCAAAGGATTGCTTGAGCCATTGCTGGGTCAAAAGGGTGAGGGCTGCTGGGATGGTTGGCATATGGGGCAGTCAATGGAGGGAGCAAGGAGACTGGAGTGGATGTGTGGTTGCATGATGGGGCAAAGCAGCATGAAGCCACAAAGGCAAGACTTGGATTGAGGGCTTGTGCTGCTTCTCCCAGCGTTTGGAAAACTAGCACATGTGGCTTTCTCCTGGGATGCCTCCATGCATGCAAATGGGCACCTTCATCCTTTTGAAGCTTAGGGAAAGGACCCACAGGGGAGCACTGTTTAAGAGAGTGTCATTTGTGCTCTCTCTCTGTGGCAGGTGGTGTCCCACAAGTGTTCCTGACAGCCCCATCAGGCACTGTTCAGATCCCAGTCTCAGCTGTCCAGCTTCACCAGGTAGGCACAGAGTGGTACTTAAAGATGTTCAGAGGGTGTTATTGCACATCCTTTGTGGATCTGGGCAGACCTGGGCCCTTGGACAGGGCCAGTCTTCAAGTCTGGGAAAGCTGTCAGTGCCACCCAGCCTTGGGTGAGGAAGTCTTGCCCTCCTTGGGCAGATGCCCAGAAAGGACAGTGCCACCCTAGGTGCTGGCACGCATGGTCTCAGGGCATGCTGTCCCTCAGTGCTTCCTCCTCCCTTTTCTCTCTAGATGGCTGTCATCGGGCAGCAGAGCAGCAGTGGCAGCAGCCTGACAGAGCTGCAGGTCGTCAACTTGGACAACTCACACAGCACCAAGAGTGACTGAGAGGCCTCTGTTGCTGGCCTTGTGCTGTCCCTGGCTTGTCATGCCAGCACTGGCAGCAATTCCTTCTCGTACAGACTGCACCAGTTATTTATTGTTGCCTTTTCACGTTTCCTTCATCCATACATGCGCACACACACATGCACCCACACACACATACACACAGGCATGCGCGTGGGGCTGCAGGACCCACCTGGGATGGAGCTGTATTGAGGCCATGCAGGACTTCGGGGTGTATGGATGGTGCGATAGCTGTGCTTGTCTCACACCAGCCAAAGAAACTTGTCTCTTGAGGGGAGGATTGCTCTATGCTGTAAATAAATACTGCAGGCCATTCCCAGCTGGAGGCTCTGGCTCCTTCTGGGTGCTCTAAATCACCTTGCCCATGAGTGTCTGCTCTGTCAGGCTCAGCTCAGACCTAGAGCTGTCCTGCAGATGCAGCTTGGAGTGGAGTGGGCCGAGGCTGTGCTGCTGGCCTCAGCAATGTGCCTTTGTGGGGGTGATGTGTCCTGGCTGCAGCAGCTCACCATGGGCTCTGGACAGGGGAGAGTGGGCAGCTTGCATGTGCATCTCTGGCTGGGCCGTGTGCCCTCTCCCTGGAAGGCAGGGTACAGACTGCAGCATGTGACTATGCACTACAGTGAGCCCTCTGCCCTCGGTGCCTCCTTACTGGGCTGCCTGGCAGATTTGCAGCCTGACTGGCTGTGCCCCGGTGACTGCCATTGCACAACTGAGGTGGTCAGTGGATATCTGGGAGCACCAATGATGGCCCTGGGGAGCTCCTGGTGTGCTATGTGGCCAGCCTAGCCCTCTCCTCTCAGCCCTCACACTGCTTGAAGACTCCATACACCCAGGGGAGTGTGGCTGGGTCTTTCTGACATGCCCCTGCAGCTCCAGCCAGCGCTTTCTAAATTTCTGTCTGATGCAAGGTGGAGAAACAACTTGAGTGTCAAAGGGAAGAGAGTCCCTGGATCACTGAACTTCTGAGCAGGTTACAGGCTCTTCATCTAAGCACCAGTGTGACCTGCTGGCCATCCTGGGCTGTGGAGGAGCAGCTGTGATGCCAGTGCAGGCTCAGCAAGGCAGGGGTGGAAGAGCTGGAGTGTGAGTGATCCTGCATGGGAGTTGCTGTGAATGGCTCTGCTACCTCGTCCTGTCCCTGGCAGGAGAGTGAGCAAGTGAGAGAAGTTGCTGAATCCTTGGGGGAAGAAGCAGCTACTGTAACTTTTTTTTTTAAGTTAAAGACAAAAGAAGCCTTGGAGGAAAAAAAAAAGAAAAAAAAAAAAAAGAAATTACTTTATTTTTCTAAGTGTTAAACTCAGTATTTATGTAATTCTTTAAGGAATAAAAGTTTGGCTCCTGTACAGTTTTCATGGGGTTTATACCAGGGGGAAGGGGAGAGGGGTGGGTGGGCATGGAGGCAGGAAAGGGGCCTTGCTTTTGAGTTTGTATTGTAACCTTGGACACGTTCCCTCAGCATTAGCGTTTAAGCTGTGCTTTCCACCTGCCAGTATGTGCCAGGGATCAAGATGAACTGAGCTGGGATCCTTGTTTCCCACTTCCCTGTAACTGATGACTCCACACCCATCATTTGGGGCTTAATGGGCAGAAGGCAAGTGAAGCAGTGCACAGTCTCTAGAAGTGGGAAGCCCAACGCTCTGGAGCATGGAGCTTGCAGCGTGTCCAGGAGCCAGAGCTAGGCTGGGTTTTCTGATGGCCACCTTGTTCGTTTCTGGTCCTGGAACCTGTGGCTGCCTAAGGGATATGGGCATCCCTGCTCCTCTGTGGGTAGTGAGTAGCCAGCAATGGCGGATCCCTGTGCAGATGTCATTTCCTGAACTCCTAGCTGATGATGTGGGCTATAGTTCTCCCTCTACAGCTGTTCCTTAGTGCACAAATGTGGACACATCACCTCCAAGCTACTTGTGCAAAGAGCTCCAAGAACAGTCTTTTAGCCCTTGGTCTGTTATGCAACCTGGGCTTGTGGGGAGTGGCCCATCTGGTGAGAGTGACTTTGCATACTGCTTCCCTTTAGTATCCTTGCTTTAGGAGTGGTGTGTACCCTACAGCTTAGAGCATGTGGGAGTGCTGTATCATGCCCTGTTGCTAGGTGTATGAAAGCTGCTCAGTGATGCTTCCACAACAGGCTGGGTACCTGGGAGTTCACCCAGGGAGAAAGATGGGATTGGGGTTTGTGTTGTCCTTTGCCCCAGCATGTCACTGTGGCCTGGCTTCACTCCACTCCACTTGTGCTAGCATTGTGGAGCAGAGCCGTTGAGCCGGGATGGCAAGAGTGTCCCTGCTGCTGCAGGGTCTCTGTCTGCATCCACTCCCTGGCTCCTGAAAGACAACTGCTGGTTAAACGCTAATGGTGTATTTTAAGTGCAGACTTGTAAGAACACTTGTGTATCAGGGATGAAACGGCATTTATTGTGTGGTGACATTTTTAGTTCGTTTTACTGGTTTGAGGGTTGTGTGCGTGCGTGTGTGCGTGTGTGTGTGTGTGTGCATAGTGTGTGTGGGATTTTTTTTTTTTTCCCCTCCAGTTTCCAGGGTTGTGTTTCTGGAAGGATGTGGAAGTAATCACAGTACTATGTACAGAGCTTTCTTTTGTAATAAAAAAAATACTCTTTCAATAAATGTTATCATTTTGTGCACAGATTTGGGATCTTGGCCGTGCTTTGTGGGGGGTAATGACACATACCTTGGGGCCAGTGAATGGGGATCAAAGCCAGGTTCCTGCATCTGTTTGTGTACAGTGGAGGGTTAGGGGGCTGTCTAAGCAAAAAGGGGCTCTTTGCAAAAGTCTCCATCCCCACTGCCTCCTGCACAGGTGAGACTTGACTAGCTGGACTTCTTCTGTGGGCGTCCCAGAGCCAATGGGCAGGCCAGAGGGGGCCTGTGGTGGACAGCAGCGCTGTGAGGGATGTCCTTTCTGAAAGCTTTGGAATGGTGCTGGTGAGCAGGACATGGTGTTGAGTCAAGAGAAATAAAAACCAATGAGGAGGAAAGGGGACTTTTGAAAAAGAAAAGAATTGTTCTAATTCATGGATGTTAGCAGGGAGGAGCAGGAGGACCTTGAGCAAGAGTTAAAAAAAATGAGGAGAAATGGCTTGTGCAGTAGTTAGGCAATAACTAAGGCCAAGGAGGAGGAACTTTTGCCATTATAAATCAAAGAAAAAATGATCCCTAGGTGTGGCCCCAGGTGAATTATATATTTGCGTAGTGATAAACTACCACAAACCAAAGGAGGATTTTTTTTTAGTAGTGAAAGAGGTATTTCCAGAATGGATAAAAGTTTTAATGTTGCTATTAAGATAGTATTTATCTGATACAGAACTCAACAGATGCTGGCTAAGGCCCTATCATCGTTGTGCAGCTGGCATCTTAGAGCATCCAGACATGGTGGTTGGTGTATGCAGTACCATCCCCAGGCCTCTGGACGAGGAAAAAGAACAAACTGGGAAGTTGAAAGACTGCAGGCAGAACAGCTTCCTCTGACATTGACATGCCTCTGATCCAGGTCTCAAATGAAAATGGGGTTGTTTCTCTTCTTCCAAGTCCATTACTTTGGACACCTGATGCCTTTAAGGATGGAGCTTAACTCTTGTCTTTATGAGGCCCCACACCAAGACTGTTAAATTCTCTGCAGAAAACTGCTATGAGAAGGCAATAGTCAAAGTTCAAACTGGAGAGGCAATTACTTAAGGTCAGGGCAAAGGCAGATGCCTGTTGGCCCCTAGAAGCCAGATCAAGGGCACATGGGAGAGAAGCACCTAAAGGTGGGAAAGAAACCAAAGGGAAAAGGGCTTGTTAAAATCATCAGTGCTGCTGGGCCAAAAGTATGCTGCTGGGCCAAAGGTGGAGGGCCTGCACTATTCCTCACAGTGCAATTTGGAGAAAATATACCTCAGTGTAGCAGGAGAGGAGAAGATTGTACAGGAAGTGCTTAAGAGCAAAATACAGCTGAAATGGCTCTTTCCCTATCAGGAGGGGAGGTGCTTCACTTTTACAGGTTACACCTGTAATGCCTTCCTGGATATGTCTTGTGGTTCAGCATCACAAAATCCTCAACAATAATCTCATGTTCCTTGTGCACAGGAGTCTGTGTATGATATATAAAACTACTACGAAGCAAGATACCACAGACATTTATTTTTAGAATAAATGACTGACTAAGCATGGTCATATCAAACCCCCAGAACCAAGACATAGCAGCACCACAGAAAACCTGCCAGCATCACAGACAAAATGTCTGTGTACTATTTGGCCACTGCCATTCATTGTTGGTGACCATTTTGGCTATGGGATGTTGCCAGCTGATGCTACCAGCCAGGCTGCATTTACCACTGCAGACTGTTATCACCACCTCATGTTTGTGACATTAAACACAGCAGTGTTGCAATGCAGTACATGCACAAAATAACAGCTGCCAAGAACAGAAGAAAATAGCAATGGTTGTGCATGTGGTTATCAGCTTTTTATGTAGCTGTGTGGTATTTAGAAAGTTATTTTCTCCTTCATTAGTGCAAATATACTGTGTTTACAGGAGATGAAGGGACTTGTAAAGGCAAAGCATCATAATAACTAAATACCAGCTTGATCCTTTAACAATGCCTCAGGAGTTACCAGGGAAGGCAAATGATACATGTTGTGGGTTAACACCACGCAGCAGCTGGACCATTGCTCCTTCCACCCTCTTCCCCCATGCTGTGGGAGAACTGGGAGGGGGAAAAAAAAGTGAAAAAAACCACCGTGGGTTGAGATATAGACAGTTTAATAGACCAACTCAAAGAGAATAAACAACAGTAGCAACAATAGTACCAATGAAATGATATGCAAAGCGAGGTACACAGATGGCTGTCTCTACACACTGCAGCTACACTCTGAAAACAGGCCAGCCCTGCCCTTATATACCAGAGATGACATCATATGGTATCAAATAGCCCATTGGCTGGTTCAGTGGTTTATCCAAGCTGTGGTGTCTCACAGCTGATTAACCCTATTCTGGCCTAACCTAGGACAATTTGTTAATGAAAAACACAGTTCAAGAGTATCCATGGAATTCTGGAAAGGGAGCATCAATAGCATTAACAGAGGTTACATGTACTAATGGAGAAATCAAGAGGCTGGCTTGGAAACAAACATTTACCACATCCCAGTAAAACCATTAGGACAAGGGGTGATGTTTTAAACTAAAAGAAGGAAATTTAGATTAGAGAGAAGAGAGAAATTTTTGAGGATGAGGGTGGTGAGACACTGGCCCAGGTTGCCCAGAGAGGTGGCCGCTGGAAACATTCCAGGTGAGGTTGGATAGGGCTCTGAGCAACCTGCTCTAGTTGAAGATGTCCCTCGTCAGTGCAGGGGGGGTTGGACTCGATAGCCTTTAAAGGTCCCTTCCAACCCAAACCAGTCTGTGATCTGTGAGTCTGTGATTTTCAGCCCACACCTGGCGCCACAGCTTTAGAGGATGGTTCCCACAGACTGATGCACCACTGCACTGATTTATCCAGCCTATAGTTAATTGCAATTATATTGTTTGTATTAATTGCTGATTGCTATTGTAAAACGTGGAAATTGTGTAATCAGTTGCACTAGTACCAAGGGTAGAAGTGAGGTTGGGCACCTACATGAAGATGCTCCCAAGTCAAATAACGAGAGCAGACTCTCATCTGTTCAGGCTTTGATTTTAATATTTACTTATCTTTTAAAATGAATGTTAACAGACTAATACAAACCTGTACCTACTGGCCAAACTTGCCTGCAACTGGCTTCAATTGCTTCTCTAGCAACACTGAGAATAGGGCAGTCTTACAGTCCAAAACCTGCCAGAAGTGAGCACAGTTCTCACTTAAGTATGCCAAACAAGGTGGATTACAAGCTGAAATTACCCCAGGCCTGAAGAAACTGCTGCACTGTAATTTTTGTTTAACAGTAATGTTCATGCTGACATTACCTTTCTTTCACCTGCTCTGCAGCAGTCCTTAACAAAGTTCATTAATCACCAGAGAAACCGTATAAATGCACAGTGTAACAGAAACATGTTGAAGTCTTGCAGATGCAGTCTTCAGCTCCCAACCTCCATTTGTTCTCGTTTCTAGTATTATGTAGGAGAATCAGAAAATACTCTGATTTGCTATATTTTCCTGTCCCTCACACCCATTGCCCCGTATGCAGGTGGAACGGCGGGGCGGGAAGCCTGCGGCACACGGTTGGAGCATGCCACCACAAAGAGACCCCAGCGCTCAGAAGCGGGCCTAGGCCGCCAGCCCCTGCAGGAGGCCGCGCTGTCGGGCCGCCCCGAGAGAGGCGCAACGCCGCGGGGCGGGGCGGCGCGGCTCGGCTCGGTTCGGTTCGGTTCGGCCCGGCCCCGCGGAGACCCAGCGAAGCAGGGCCCCGGAACGGCGCCGAGCCGCTCGGCCCGCCGCTGCCGCGAGCTCCCGTAGCCTCACCGCCATCAGTACCGGGCGAAGTGCGCGCGCCCGTGCGTGCCGGGGACCCGGAAGTGGGGAGCTGCGGCGGCGGTAGGTGCGGATGAAAGGGTGATGGGGGGTTGGAAGGGATCTCTGGACATCTGTTGGTCCAACACCCCCTGCTGAGGCAGTGTCACCTGGAGCTGGGGCGCAGCGCTCCTTCTGTCCCCTCGCGGCGGCGGGGAGAGCGGGTGGGCCGGTGTGGCTTCGTGCTGCCCTTGGTGGAGGCCGCTAGTCAGGGCTGCGTCGTCGCGGGCTGTTAACGTTGCGGACGGAGAACTAAAGCGGCACCCGTGGGGACAGGACCTCCTGAGGGGGCCGATGACTGAGGGCCGCCTCCTTTTCCCCGTGGCCGGGAAGATCTTGAGGGACAAGCTGCCTTCTCGTGCTCTGGTGCCGGGCTTTGTTGTCCCCTTCCCCGATGCGGCAGTGCTGCGGCAGACCTCGCTGCGGCTCCGAGGGAGGGGGAGGCGGGGCAGCGGTGAGGGAAGAGGCTGGGAGGTGGAGGAGGGCTTGCTGAAGTGTGTGAAACGGCCCGGAAGAAAACCCGCCGTTTCTGCGACGGCCGTTGCGAAGCAAAGCGTTTCTAGTGGCCCCGCTTATTTCCATATGCAGGCAGGCTTCAGTCCCCGGGGTGTGGGGGCATGCGCTGCCTGCCCGTGTCCAGGGCTGCACTTCCGAACCGGGTGCCGTGGTACTTCATGGACTCGGCATCGTAGCTGGGATATTCATTTGCCACAACTCTGAAACTTGCTGCAGTGCATGTATTTAAGCACCCTAACAATTTAGCTGTGGGTTATCGTAGGCACTGGTGTGCCTTACTCATCATACGTATTGCAGCTGCTTCTTCAAGTGCCCTAAATCTAAATTCTTACCTGCCTAGCTACATGTCATTTTTGGCCCCTTCTGAAAGCTCTGCCCTGAAGAGGTTTTTTTTTCATGCTAAATGCCATGATGTGGGGATAGAGTGAAGTTATCAAACCAAATAGTGCTTCACTTCTGTTTTTCTATGATTTTTATTTTCTATGAACCTCTTGGAGTAGGGTTTTTTTTGTGCACTGTACAAGCACAGATAGGAAAAACAATTGTTTGACTTATGGTGTGGCATCTAAGCACTTGTGCAAAGCACAGGAGATTAACTTGGTCCATTTATTATAGAGAGACTGCAAGAAGATTCCTAGCTGGCTTCCTGCAAACTCCAAGGAAGGCAGAGTTGAGGGTAAGTATGAATTTCTTGAGAGTTCAAGCTGCTTCTCTCTGCATCTGGGAAACATCTTTGATGTACCTGTCATAATCTTTGATGGTCAGTGCCATCTTCAGTTGTACGTGGATTATTTCCTGTGTATATTAACTCCTTTTTTTAAGAACGACTTGTGTTACCATCAGCTGAACAGCATGTTCACTGTATCTCTTGCTAGTATGCATAAGTGACAATAAGAGGGCTAGTTAATACGTTTCCACTACCACCTGACTGAGCTTCTCTGAGAACCTTAACAGACTTTAATCTGGCATCCTTTGTAGTAATGAAGTCGGTCCATTGTGTGTGGTATTGTCTACAGTTGGCTGGCTGATTGCTGGTGCTCTGTCTTAGACTGCAAATTGTTTTGTGCTCCTCTTTGCAAAGATGAAGCTCCAGCTCCACATCGAGAGTGCCTTAAGCTCTAGGTAAACTTGCGGTCTATAAACAGATAAATGGTAAATAACAAGAGGGAAGACAGAAGTGCAGAAGTGGCAACTTGTGCAGGGTCATGCTGTGGACAGTGCCAGAGATGAGAACAGGTCCCAGGTTTCCTGTTATTATTTGCTGTCTGAATGGCCTCATTTTGCCTTGGTTTTTTTTGTTGGTTTTTTTTGTTTCGTTGGGTTTTTTGTTGTTTTGAGGAGAACCTCTTTCTGTGTGTGCCAGTAATCCTGGGAACAGGGTTTGTATATGAAAAAGTAGCTCATTTTCTTGGAGGGTAATGTGAGCTTCTGCAAAGTGAGATTTTCTTTAGCTTTACCCTGGGTGCAGGGTCAAAAGCTGTGCCTCAGGTCCTTCTACTTGAAAGCAGCTGAGGTTCTTAGTCACGCTTTCCCTGGCATATAGCTCAGAAATAAAAGCTTGCCTCTGCTTCCCCTCTGTCTCTGTAGGCACATTTCCTGTCATGGTGAACAAGAGGCATAATGGCAACCTGTTTGTACACCTGGTACCCAAACTACAAGCCTACCCAGAGAAGCTGCTC
>JAVSBS010004940.1:0-10800 GCA_033124195.1 Coracias cyanogaster | reverse complement strand
GAGGAGCTGGGCCCTCAGGAATTTATGGCAGGACTGTCTGAAAGAAGACTTCAGAGGGGATGTTGCTGAGTTCAGTGTTGGCCTGTGTGATGAGGCAACTGATGGCAGTGTAGAATGATGATGGCTGAACCTGCACAACAATCCCCAAAAGTACAGCTGCTAGCACTGATCGGTGAGCTTGTCTTCAGTCACTCTGTTCCCTGCTAAGCCAGTGTGCACCAGTGTGGTCAGGCAGGATGGGGGTGTGAAGGTGGTGTTGAGTAACTGATGGGGCACAAACAAGGTCTGCATGGTCTCTGTTCCTAGCAGTAGACCTTATTGTGGAAGCCCCAGGTGGCTGACTAAGAATGGGAATCTGCTATGCAAGGTGCTCTGCAAATATTATGAAAATGCTTTGAGTTTCTCAAATAGAAGACAGTATAGGAGTGCCAAGTGTTGCTTATTTTTAATATCTACATGTCAATGAGGTCCCTATGCTGCTTTCTATAAATATTAATTGAAATGGAAATATTTTCATTTAATTTCTTCCGAGTCTGTTACCATAAATGTCACTGAGCAGCCTAAACTTTGGTGCCCAAGCTACGTACATTCTTCTTAACAGAAGTTTTGTTGTTTTGATAACTGCAGAGCTTGCTCAACATTTCTGGTTTCATTTACAGACAGCAGTTATCACCTATGACTACCTCACCTCTCTTCGGAGCGTCCCATATGGATCAGAGGAGTATGACTTCCTCAAATCACAGGTAGGTGATAGCACTGGAACACGTTCCTTGAAAACTGCGAGGCACATGTGTGTTGCCAAAGCCATTGCTGTAAAGTGAAACATCAAGTTGTCATCTTAGTAATTCAATATGCCCTCTACTGAACTGTTAACAGCAAACTGTGCCGTGTATTACATTCTTGTAGGATCTGCATGGCCCAACAGAGAAAGTCCTTTGTCAAGAGTAGCCGCGTAACCAGTGCTCACTTACGTCCATTAGAGATTCACGTGCTTGGTGTATGGGATAAGATGCATTTGGGCTGTCACCAGTTCTCTGCTGCCCAGACTGGTTGTGTGGAGGTCAGCTGCTGAGAAGGGCCTGGCAGTGGTTTCTTGTCCTGCTTATTGATCGGTAATGGCTGTAACATGAGGGCTGAGAGATTAAAGTAAAAGAAGTGTGTTGAAGGAGACATTATAGGGATCAATGAGGCTTGCAGATCTCTGACGAAATAGGAATTGGGCAAAGAAATTTACATCTCTGGTATTCCAGGTCAAAGTCTCTTTGGAGTGGGAAATATGGCTTGTGCCAACTTAGGCCACTCTGCATAGTGTGTTTGAAGGTCTTTAACTTCATTTTCCTTCTTGGTGCATGTAGGATTTAGGCCACTAATATGGTTGTAATGCATGAGGTGGTATATCCAGGGGCCCTCGGACTGGAGGGACTCTGAAACTGGAAACAGTGGTGGCCAGGTAGAAATCAGTGGCATCAAGCTCCAGCATGCTTTAGTATTCCTCTGGCAAAGAAAATCAACATCATCAGTATAGTCTTAGAGTATCCGGGATACTTTGCAGAGTAGCTTACTTGGGCTTGTTCTCATCCTCTCCTGTCTGAAGATACTGAGCTGTTCTGCTGTAGCTCCCCATCCCAGGTGAGTGGCACTGCTGGCCTGGCATAACCTGGAGATAGACGTGTTGGAGTCTGGAGCTTCACTTTCCATCTGCCTGTGTCTCTGTCACATGCCTTTGAAACCTGGTTTGCAGAAAAGCTGCTTGTAGCTTTCTTGAGCAACACCCAAGTTATGGAGTTATCAGTGCTGTTGACAGCTTGTCATTTGGCAGCATTTCGCAGCAGCCCTTGCAAATTCCTGACCTTTTGCCTTGTCTCTCTGTGGCTTCATTAACCTCTGTCATGCAGGTTTTGATGGTTTGTCAATTCATGCCCCTGGCAGCCAGAAAGTGCCCTGTTTGCTGGCACTGCACAGAGCTGTGCTTTCCCTGCTTGGCAGCCAAGACTAGCGGAGTCAGTCTCCTTGCGTGGCAGAGCCAGTGGCAAGCACTGCATGTCAGCGTGACACAAGAGCACTCTGTGGCATGGCCAGCACTAGCCTTTGACTGCATAAAGGGGAATGAGTTGGGAGATAAGAATTAGATCCAGGCACAGCATGAGTTAGTAAACTCTTTGGCCTGTGAAGGCCTGTCCTGCTGTTGGCAGGTGTTTTATGGAGGGCCACCACTGCGCCTGACAATGACAGGACTTGTGGGTTCCTCAGGAACATCCCCATAGAGCTTGTGCTAGCAAAGCAGCAGTTCAACATGGAAGAATTTTTTGGGCCTGGGAAATTGCACATCAGACCTTTCATCGCAGTGCAGCTCTAAGTGGATGGCAACCAAGTCTTTACCGTCTTGCAGCTCTTCTAACACTCTGTGGGAGCTGATTTTCTTGGTCTCGGGCTAGGTCAGAATGACTTGTAAGAAGTTGTCCCATTAGAGTTGGTACTAAAGATTAGTAACCGGAAGGGGCCAAGGGGATGCAAATGCCTCTCCAAAGTGTGGTGTGTGAAGGATACTTGTCCAGACACTGCTTCTACTAGCCTCTGTCCCGGATAGATCTCTGGTGCTCTCAGCCATTCATTATACTCTTTGCTTTCTGTCCTTCCAGTGAGGGTAGCTTAATGTTCTCTTCATATGCTAAGACTCTGGAATTTTCTTTTAAGCCTGTGTTTGAACTGATTACTGATTTCTGGCTTCACTTTTGATGCTGTGCCTAGAAGACAGGTTCTGTGAGGCAGGTATTTGATGACCCTGGGACTGCAAATAGTGCCAGCAGGTCTGGGTGCTGCTGCCTATGGTGAGGGGGTGCAGCTGCATGTGTGTCTTGGATTTGCTTGCAGCTAGGAGTGGGAAAACACTTCTGTGCATCTCGTCTTGGTACTCAGTGTTACTGGTGGGTGCTGCTCCAGTGCAAATAATGCATAACTTGCTCTCCACGGATTCCCAGTTAGCTGTTGAACTGGAGCCTCCAAATCACCCATGGCTTCAGATGAGAGGTGGGAAGCCTCAGTGGCAGCACCAGTCCCTAAGCCTACTGGGGCCAAAGAGGGACATAGTCATTAGGAATCAATTAAATGTGAAGCAGATTAAGAAGTAAATGGGTTCCCCAGGGGCTTTTAGCCAGGTTCCTGCTTAACTCCAAGGAATTATCTTCAATCTTACTCTATTTTTCTGTCCCTCTTGGACCACTTCTGATGCTAGTACTCTCAGCCCCTCAGTTCTCAGCACCTTTTTATGGCCGGCAGATTGGGGGTGTTTTACTACATTCCATGAGGCAGGAAGCAGTATCTGGGAATTCACTGTGTGTCCCTGGATTAGTTTGCTTTTCACTGGTTCTCCCATCAGCCAGAAGATAGGAGAATCCACCTTCCTGATGCACTCACAGCTCTTACCCTACAACAGCCAGGAGCCAAAAATGTCTTTTCTACTGCTGCCCTTGCCTGTGGCAGGGATAAACCTGCTTAAGTGGTCAGGCTTTATGTCCATCCCAGTGGTTGCTTCATCTCGCCACCTCCTTTCCTGAGGTGTCTGCCCTTTTCCTGCATATGATGATAATGCCAGTTACTAATGTCAAGGCCAGTGGTAGTCATGGTTAGCCCCAGGACATGAAGTCTGTACATCTAGTGTCGGGAGCATTAGGGGAGATAAGAACTTTCTTTATTTCATGTCTATTTTATTAAATGATTCTGGCCATCTTTTCACATTTGAACTTGGGCATTTCTTCCCATTTGTGATTGTACTGCATCAGAGGAGGAAGGAGGCAGCCTACTTAGTACCATTCGTTTACCTATTCCTTTCTTAAACCATTTAATGCTGTGGAGGGCCACATTTCTCTTGACATTCTTCTGCCTCCTTGAGTGTTTGTCTCCTCAGTCTCAAGTCAGCCTACCCTGTGACATTTCCAGTGTGCCTCCCATTGTAGCACCTGGATGTCTTGGCTGACACTTCCTATGCTGCTGGCATCAATTTCTGTTGATCCTGCTGTCAGTCAGGAGGTATCTCACAACATGCTGGTTTTTTTTTAAGGGCTGGCATCAACAGGATTCTGAGTTGTTGGCAGTGTAGTAAGAGGATTGCTATAGGTCAGTCATTGGGTAGATTTTGGCACAAGTGGCCACAGCTGAAAGTCTTGAGCAGGGCATTGTTTTGTCGGTTTCTTCTGTAAAACAAAAGGTTGCCGCTGCTAAGGTGGACACAGGTTTTTTTTGTTGGGTTTTTTTTTTTTGTAATGGAAAGGAGTTACCAAAGAGAGAAAGAATCTGTGGTTGGTCAAAGTGCCTTGGGAGACAGTGGGAATCCATTCTTGAATTAACTTTTTTTCGCTACAGAATTGCTTTGTCAGGGGAAAAAACATTTGGGGAGGTTAATTAACTTTCCTCCTTTTCAGAGCAGAATGAGGATGTTCTCCTCATTCAGACTCGTGGTTATTGGGCTGTTAGTATCTGGGCAAATATTTGCAAGGTGTAACCTTGTGCCATCGTTATACAGAATACGATTTCTTGGTCCTTGGAGGCTATTTATAGTGTTTGTTATATTTGCTTTCCATGGTGGAGTGGGTGTTTTCAAAATGAGCTGTGTCTCACTGTGAAGTTGCCCGACTGAAGGATCCTGGAAAGAAAAAGAGTGGGTGTATGTGTGCTTGTGTTTTTCAAAAATAACCTGGATAGTTCAGACCAACGAAATAGCCTGTATCTTTGGAATTCCCTCATGATTCAGTAACACTGTGTGCCTTAAATAATAGTAACTGATGTCCTAAAATAGTTTGTGATGGAGGTAGACTGCATCTGGAGAGAGAAATCCCCAGGAGCTCTCCATGGCATTCCTTCAGAAAGGCAACTGTGAGTGAATACTCTGGGCTGTTCTACATCACAGCCAGTGAATGCAGTGGTGGCTTTCTTTGCTTGTACTTCAACCTGTGGTGAACTGGGGTGAGAGGAAGCCAATGAACTTCCCTGTGAGACACAGAATAGCCAATAGGTGGCAGTGACTTTCTATCACCAAGCTAAATGGGAGCCAGTAATAGGTGAAGAGCTTAACAGCCCATCCACAGTCCCTGAGCTCATCACGTTTGGTTGCCCTATTATGTGCTTCCCAGGATATCTCTTCATCTAAAAGGCACGGTCGAGCTAATGCAGTTTAAAAAAGCTACAGGCAGGGCCAGCTGGTGGCTTGATGACTCTACATTTGAGCACTGCTGTCTAGCAAACTTCCTGCCAACACATAAAGCATGATAGCTTTGTCCTGAAAACACATAACAAGCTGTAAAATAAATCTTATAATTATAAACCACTTCCTTTTCCTCCTTCTGCTTTCTAGAGTGGTGTCAGCTGAATGTTATGGGCACCACATCTCTGGGTTTTAATTTTGTAGCATTAGGAAGGTCCATTTTTGGGGAGATGTGTGCTTATGCAGAAGATGTTCTTCAGTCTTCTGCAAGTGATTTATTCAGGGAAATGGGCCATTTCACTGTGACTTTTTTGAAGGAGGAAGAAGGATAGAGATGAGGGGAAAATTTATTGCACTTTTTTCCCTGGCTGTGCACTCTCATTCCTGAAGTGCTTCACTCTGGGAGCGTGAGTGTGAGGTGTCAGGCACTTGCTGAAGTGGTCCCGCATCTCTTTTGCACCTCCCCAGCAGGAGTAAAACTGTGTGCCTTGGGAGCATTTAGCCGTCTCTCCTCCAGGTGGGGCTATCCCTTTTCATTGGAATCCCCGAAGACATCATTACTTTGCTTCCTTATAGCTGCTGTAGAGGTACATAATAGCCAGAGGACTATCTGAAGAACATCTCAACTGGTACAATGAGGAAATCATTAGGAAGCCCTTGAAGGATGTAGGCTCCAAGGAGCCTGCACCATGAGGAGCACTATAAAAAGAGCAAATGGGAAGTGAAGAAATGATCTTGTTTTATTTAGTGTTTGGACTAAGCCTTCAGTCCCAATGTGAAATGAACGCTCGGCAGTGCAAAGTCAAAAGATGTGGCAAGAGATGGTATCTTCTTTGAAGAGCTCATGGATGAGATTTATTTGCCTTGATTTTCACTCTAGATGTGAGTGGTGCAAATAGATGTGAATATAGGATTTCTCAGAGTTGAAGACCTGTGTAAAGAGAGAAGGAAACAAAAACCAAGAATTGCTTAGGATGCCACTGCAAGTAACTTAAGTCTAGTCCCATTGACTTTGGAGCAAGCCTTGATCAGGGATGTAAACGCAGGACTGCATCGCCTTGAACTACTGGCCAGTCTGTATGACTTAGTTGTTGGAGGCCGCCTGTAAAATCAGTAGGGCTGATAGGCAGACAGTGCTTTACCTATTTTAAGACTAGGAAGATAGCTGTCTTGAGAATTGAAGTAATCCTATCTGAGATTGTGAAAAATAGATACCTAAAAGATTCTTTTGGGGATAGAGACATACCAGTGCTTGCAGTGGCAAACTGGGCTTCTCAAATGTTTTATTTGCCCTTTGAGTCCTTAAGAAGACTTATATTGTGGATTCTGTTCACCTTTCTAGGGTTACTGTAGTCATCTTGCAATGGAACACCAGTTTGAAAGGCCCCAGATTAGGAGTACAGAGATGTAAAAACAGAAGTGAAATGACTAGTGTGGCGTACAGAGGATATTTCATGTATCAGGCCAGGCTGGAATTTCAGAGCATGACAGTATACTGTAGATTTGCTCTGCTAAACCAGTGACCTTATCACATTCTACCTAAAGTGGATCTGATAAAAGAATGTGCTGGAGGCTAGCGCACAATTATCTTACCTGTCAAGCCAGTGTCTTCATTTAGTCTGTTAAGTCAGCATTGAAGGAATTGCTGTGGTGGGTGGTGTCTTGCAAACACTCCTCTGGACTTCTTGGCAACATTAAAGGTGTCTTAGTGGGTTCCAGGCAAGCCTTTTTGTCTATGTGGGGGCCACCTTGCTTGCACACTTGAGGGAAAGGTGTCTCTGAAAGGAACTCTGCTGTCTTGGTCCATCTGGTGCCCCAGGACCAGGCAGGACTCTGCCTGGCTGAAGGAGCCCTGGGGACTAGGAGAAAAGGAAGCTATGTTTCTCTGGAGTTGGAGCAGTTACTGATTTAGTCTAGGAACAAAAGCAAATGTAAAAGTCAATGCCAGGTTTGGAAGCTACCCTTTACTTGATTTACTAGGGTGTTCAAGTGCCTTGCCTAGAAATCTGCTGATGTGATCATGTGTTTGCATTTTTGTACATCTGGACAGGAACATCTGTCTGCCTGTAGACATGTACATGTGTTCAGGTGTGAGTGCTTCTGTTGAAGTAGCCACTTCTGAGACAGGGTCAAAGGTTCAAAGATGGCTTTGGAGGAGTGAATCCAAGGTGGTAATAACATTCACTGCTTGTTTAGTTAAGCCTACTTTTGGTCCTGTAGAGCTGGGAACTGGTTTGAGGTTTTGTTTGTTTGTTTGTTCTCCTGTCCCTTTTTTGCCTTGAGACTTCTGTTTCTGTGGCTGCAAATTCTGCTGATGGGGCACCATTCAGAGCTGCTTGCTGCTCCTTGCTCTGCAGCAGCATCATCTTGGCAGGTCTGACACCAGTAACAACTTGTTTTGTCAGTGTACTGAGCTGATGTGACTTGGAAGGGGCCCACAGGGAGCAGATAAACGTAGTGACATGGGTCATCTTTATACAGCCTCCGCTCTGTTCCTAGCTCTACTTTAACAATGAATCTGCATATGAGCCTGCATATGTACACGTATGCACAGTGCTTTATGAAAAGTCTCCTGCCAAGCCTGGATCCCTTTACTGGCTCTCCAGTTTTGCTGAATTTAGAGGTAAATTCACTAAAAAGGTCACTAGTAGAATTGCTTTTCAAAAATACTCCAGCTCCTAAAATGTCTGTGCTGCCCCTGCAGTCTCTGTTCGAAAATGTACTCGTTCTGAGTTGCCTGTGAACTCTGTAACTGTGCAGCTTGTTTGTTACTGTAGGGCTGCTCTAAGTTGTTTTTTACAGGATTGCTGAAGGGCAGCAGGCTTTGCACTCCCATTTGTTTATCGTAGGACTGTTGTGTGAAGAGAAGTAGGGAAGATAAGCTTTTTTCCTTCTGGCCCTTTCCTTTGTGTTCACGGTTGGGCAGCACAGCTGGGCAATTGCAGAGCCCAGCAGGAGCTGTTTCATCTCTGCAGTGCCCTGCTATCGCCTGTTCTGGCCCTCTTTCTCCTCTCCAGGATAGCTTCCCTGCTTCTATTTCTTGCAGTAACCAGAGGTTTTGCTGTGGCAGTCTGAATTGGGAGTTATTCGTTGCCAATATACAGAGTGGTGATCCTTGACTGGGGAACATTGTGATAATGAAATGATGGCTCCTGAGTGATGGGGAGTGAGAAACAGCACGGCTGTTCGCTGGAACTGTGCTTTCCTCGTTCCAAGCTGGTGCTTGTACTGGGCTGTGTGCTTGAAGACATGAGGTGTCCGCAACCTAATGTGTGTGAAGGGCTGCCAAGAGCTCTAGCAGCTCCTGTCTCCCCTACTGGCAGGGTTACATCCACTTCAATTTTCCTCGACCTCCACTGGCCCCAAAGGCCACGGGTTAGGGTCTGAGTCTGTTCCAGGAGTGATGGTGATGTTTGATTCTTTGAAACCTATGGTTTGATTTTAGGGTAGCAAGCGCTTGGTGATGTGGTTGAGGACTGAGTAAAATGCAGGCAGAATCAGCATCATACATGCACTTCTCCTGGTATATCCCCATCTGAACACATGGAGCTTCTCACACTAGCTCTGCACAGCTGACCTCTCTGTTCACTTGTGCTGCCATCTTGTACTAGGCCTGAGTCAGCTTTCTTGCTCTCCTCGTTCTCCAACAGCCTGCCCCAGCTCTGCCCTTACCACTCCTCACTGATGCCTCAGCCCTGGCTGCCACCTCCCTGGTTTCTGCCATGCTTCTGGCAGATTGGATACAGACTTACCTACCCAGCCTTGCATTTGTTACTAACTCACATGGCAAAGATTTGCCGCAATCTTAATTTTCTGAGAAAATTTTGGCCCAGGTGCTGGGTGGATTCATTCCTGACCCCAGGCAGGACAGCTCTCCCAGGCTGCAGCTTTGCACACCTGTGTCAGTGGCAGCTGAGCCAGCAGGATTTCCCTTCCCTGTCCCTCTCTGGACTAGAATTCTCAGCTCTGGCAGAGCTGCTCCTCACCTGGAGAGACAAGCTCCACACTGTGCATATCTTAGCTTCATTTCTGGAAATCTCACTCCAGAAGCAGTCAGATGTCAGGTTCTGTAACATGTTGAAATCCAATTAGTTCACAGCCCAAGGAACTCTTCTGTTTAAAAGTAGCCTAGAAACTAATTTTATTTCATATTAGTGTTGAAAGAGTAATGCAGGCATGTGATTTTTCATTTGAAGGATACTAAATTTAAATAAAGCAACAACAAAGAAGTCAAGCTCTGTCCTTTTGCAGAATCTTTCAAATGGTGGGATGTATGTGTAGTGAATGAGGGAAAGTTCCCTTAAGTAGTGTCACTGCTTAAAATTGTTGGACATACATGTAATAAATTAAAGAAGCAGCAATGTATAGATAAGACCACTTCCCCATGCAACCCTCATCCCTGTGGCAGATGCCCCTCCTTCCATCTGCATTGCTCAACAAATTTAATCTCAAGAGGGGAAATGAATTCTCAATTGCAACATGCCTAGTAATTAACCACACTGTAATTCTGATGTGCAGTGCTGTCACCTACCATCAGGTGGGAGTGGAAAAGGCACTGCATTTTGTTGATGGTTGAACATTTGTTTTCCTCATCACTTTGACACCAGAGGTAATTGCCATTCCTGAAACATTCTCTCGCTATCATTACAAAGCAACTGTTAGAGACAAATTAATTATGAAGAATCTCGTTATGACAGATTAATAGGCCAACAGAGGAGATTTCTTTTTCTTCTTTCAAGCAACTGAATAGTAAAATCTAACAGCTCCCATATAACTACTAGAAACATGTGCTTCTCTGTAAGCCAACACATATTTTGTTGGAGATGGGAGGATTTGCAAATCTAGAACAGAACTAGAGTATATAGTGGGTTTCCAAGCTTGCTTTTATTATTTGGTTTCCCAGTATCATCTGCCAAAATGAGCTTGAGTCTGGGCATTGCCATATGGAGGGGAGGTCTTCATGATTGGTATTGGACCAACGTCTTCTGTCTGGGTCATGGTCGAGCAGCATCATGAAGGCTTGGAATTGAGGAATGCCGGACTTATGAATTTGACAGATTTTAGAACAAGACATAAAGTCATTATCTAGGCTACTTGATTGCCACTAAGGGTTCCCTGTGTCGGGGAGGTCAGATCTGCTGTGCTAGTTGAGTTCCTAGTAGCCGATAATGTTCTATCTGCCTTTGTCCCCTGGAAGTTGCAGACCACCTGCCTCAAATTATCCTTGTGGGGTGCTCTCTGGGGACTGTTGCACTGTGGCCCATAGGCAGCTGCCTTCCTGTAGCACAGGTGATTGAGGCACCTTTCCTCCCTGTGACTGAAGAGTTCTGTCAAAGGCCAGGGGAGGAGTTAGAAATCATCTGGATTGCTCATGGCTGTGTGCAGATGTTGTCAAGGGTGAGGGCTGGGATGGCCACTAGATGAATGCCAGATACTCTCTATTAATCCCTCTCCCTTCCCAAAGAGGAAGAGAAAGGGAGAGAGAGAGACTTCCTTATTGGGAGAAAGACTTATGGATTGGAAAAGAAACTAAAACAGCTTTAATGAAAATAATAACAATAAAATGAAACATGTACAAATGCGCACAAACCTAATATGGAACC
>JAVSBS010004939.1:0-11265 GCA_033124195.1 Coracias cyanogaster | reverse complement strand
ACCAGAAGATGTTTCATAAAAAAACAGAAGGAATGAAATGTGTTTCTATACACAGCCAAGCTTAGTATTCTTTGATGTCTTGTCTTAAATAATACCTATATCTTGTAGAGGATTAGTTCACACTGGTGAATTTTAGCCAAGAACTATTCCTCTTGAGGAATTTCAGTGAATCATTTTTTTGCAAGGGAACTACAAATATCTACTACACACTGAGGACTAAACTCTGCTTTCCTTTAATCAATGAAAGTTTTGTTTGCAGTATCAGTAGGATTAGAATCAGGCCAGAGACAGTATACGTGTATTTTTTGTCCCAGGTTTACAATGAGTCCATTTCTATTTCTACATATGAGCGTAGGAGTTGAACTATGTAGCTGCAATTATCTGTGAGGAACAAGCTGGAAATCAAAGGTCCTTTGGGATCTCTATTAGATAAACATCAAAACTCCAACACAAAAGAGCAGCCATATTTATTAAATTATGTGTTTTATGCCGGTAAGTATAGATTTTATTTATTTATTTAAAATGAAACTGCCTGTCTTGATCTGTTTTTAACCTCAGTAGTATCTGCAGATACTCTTTCTTTCACATTCTCTTAATTTGAACTGTTTTTCAAAGGCATCTAAAACATGAAGAAGCTTGTGTCTCTCTTGACTGCTGTGATAGCAAATTCACAAAATACATTGTACAATGATTGCTATGTACATGTAATTGAAAAGAATAAAAACAAATGCTAGATTTGAAGTGTGGTAAAGCAGTTATGTTTTGCCACAGGTAGACACATAAATCTACCCATGTAGGTTGGAAGGTACCTCAAGGATCATCTAGTCCAACCTTAAGTGTAGTTTAAGTGAGACGGGCCAGCACCCTGTCAAGATGAGTCTTGAAACTGTCTAATGTAGGAGTCCACCACTTCCCTTGAGAGAATATTCCAATATTTAATTGTACTTACTGTAAAAAACTTTCTTCTAGACTCCAGTCAGAGCAGCTTGCAGCCATTATCCCTTGTATTTTCCATGTGACTCCTTGTAAAAAGGGAGTCTCCTTCCTCTTAGTAGTCACCCTTCAAATACTGGTACATTGTAATAAGGTCTCCCCTAAGCTTTCTCTTCTCAAGGCTGAACATTCCCATTTTTCTCAGCCTTTCTTGACATGGTAGGTCTTCCAGTCCCTTTATCCTTGTGGCCCTTCTCTCGATCCTCTCCAGCCTGTCTGCATCTTTTTGGTATAGCGGAGACCAAAACTGAATGCAGTACTCGAGGTGTGCCCTGACCAGTGCTGAGTAAAGTGGGACTATGACTTCTTTATCTCTGCTGGTGATGCCCCTGTTAATGCAACCTACCATCCTACTGGCCTTCTTTGCCACTGCAGCATGCTGATTGCTCATGTTGAGCCTGCTGACCACCAAGACCCACAGGTCCCTCTCCACAGGGCTGCTCTCCAGCTAGGCGGATCCCAGTTTGAACTGCATTCCTGGGTTATGTGATCCCACGTGCACTTATTCCTATTGAACTTCATGAGATTTCTGCTAGCCCACTCCTCCAGCTTGTCGAGATCTTCCTTGAGAGTGGCTCTTCACTCTGGAGTGTCGACTGCCTCACTTATTTTTGTGTCATCTACAAATTTCACCAGGGTGCTCCTAATTCCAGCATCCAAGTCACTTCTGAAGACATTGAACAACATGGGGCCCAATATTGATCCCTGGGGGAACCCACTTGTGAGCTTGTGACCAGTTGCCATTTTGAGAATGGACTATTTACCACCTGCTGGGTATGGCCCATCAGCCAGTTCCCCACCCACTGCACAGACCATTTGTCTAGATCACAACGAGTCAATTTTTCAAGGAGAAGGTTGTGGGGAACCATGTCAAAAGCCTTGGAGAAGTGCAGATAGACTATAGCCACTGCTTGCCCTTCAGCAACCAAGCAGGTTACCTTGTCATAGAAGGTGATTAGGCAATTTCTATCAAGCATTTATTTATTTTTTTATTTATTGGGACTATAGCTGTGATACATATTCCACTCATAAAGAAATACTTCACCAAAGTAATAATTGTGCTAGCAGCAAACTTCAGGAGTGAAAGGAGTTCAATATATACTACACAATTTACAATATGCATTCATTCAAGTCTATTATTTTTTTAAAGTCATTCATATATTTTCCTAACATTCTGGATGAGAATTACTTAAAATACATTCTCTAAAATGTAAAATCTTGAAGGCTTTAACATGTAAGGCTTTAGATAAGCCTGGTTGCTTCTATTTCCAATACAGATGTGGGAATTCTTGAAGATTTGGTGGAAATTGAAGTGTGGTTGTATTGGACAAGAAGGTGGTGTCGGGTTTCTCTTCTTTCAGGTAATTGATAGAGAGAAGACAATGTCCTCTGAAAGTGGATTTCTATCCAGTCAACAGCATTCCACAAAAAAATCTATGAAAATTTATCTTTCTACTGCTCATACTATAGCCATTTTTTCTACATTGCTTTTACGCAGTGTATACTGCAGATCTCGTAAGTGTATTTCTTCTAACCTTCTGCATTGTTAACATCACAACAATCTCATATATTTATAAAAACTCAGTTTTCATTAACTGTGAAAATTTACCTGCCACCTTTCCATTCCAAAGTTTCTAATTTATAAGATATGTTAATTTTGCAATAGATTATTAATATTATTTGGGAAAAACTTCAGAAAAAGATGCTCACATTATTTGATCAGCAAGGTCACTGAAAAATAATGCATTCTGATGAATTTTTTGTACTGGTAACAGCATATTAAATGCACTTATATTTTAATAAAGTTCTCTACTTGGCTTAAGAATTTTAAAGGAAAATATCCTTACATGATCAATTGCCATCAACATCACCAAATCGGCACAAAAATTTACACCTACAAAATTTATTTTATAATCTAACATCAGCAATACTACAGGATTAAAGATGGCCAATTAAGTAATTTCATGGATCTTTCCTTCTTCCAGGAAGTCAGGATTAATTAAATATTCTCTGGTTCCCAGCTCACGTATTTTAAAGTCTTTCCTTCTCCGTGTCTTTCTCTGATGGAAAAGGAAAAAATGTGACAGAGAGTTAATCCATTCATGAGTCATATGTGTCAGACAAGAATTAAAACCAAGAATAAATTATAATAATTGTATAAACTCTGCATCCTTAAAAGCCAAGACAATTAACATGCAAAACATAGTAAATTCCTGCCAAGACAATTAACATGCAAAATCATGGTCATTAAGGCCAGCAGCAAGGGCAGATGATATTGGAGAGAGGAATTCTTGTTTACAGTGTTAAAATAAGAAGTATGAAGGTGAAACAAGAAAATGGACAATTCTTTTTTTTTTTTTTTCAAACGAGCAGAGACAGCCAAGCTAAGAATAAGCAATAGGAGAAGCATAGTGTGTAATACTTAGGCCCTGCTCAAACAGGAAAGCTTGTTGGTATTTAAAAATGATCTTTCAGACCCAAAGGTTTTACAAGATTTGAGACATAGGAGAGGAAAATAATGTGTCAGCTATTTTAAACCAAGAATATTTCTCTGAGCGACTGACTAGACAAAAGGGTCAAAGAGATGCAAAGGAGTCTAAAGTCACACAGTGATGCAACGTGTCTGGGTTTTTCTGGATTCAATTTCTCTAAGCACTGTGCATGCTATATTATGTAAATTGCCTCTTATCTGTATCTGATTATTAATAAATCCTGGTTTTAATTAGAACACTGGAATCATTGGATTTTTCAGGGGATATTACATAGTCTATTCCAAAGAGGTGAAATAACATTTAAGATTCAGGATGATATCATGAAAGGAAAGCATCTGTAACTATGTGGCATTCTCAGCAGAAGGGATTCAGAAGTTATCGCCTGGAGGGCAAGAAGTTACAGCTAAATGGCAAATGCTGTAGGCAGGGTTCCCAAAGTTTATCAAGTTAAAAGAACAAGCCACTAGCTGTCAGATATCAGGGGTTTTTTTGTTTGTTTTTTTTTTTTCCACCTTATTTACTTTGTTAAGTATGGGAGAAAGGTGGTAAATGAACAAATATGTAAAGTGGGACCAAAAGGGGAAGAACAGAGAAAGGCAAAGGAAGAGCAAAACAATGGCAAAAAAAACCCCAGCAGTGGAGAAAGAAAGAGACATAGAGGGAAGCACAGGAAGTAAAACTGAAGGTGAGGTAACAACTATTTGACTGATTATGCAATCCATTATTCTATTAAGAAGGTAAGCTTCCTTGCTTTGTTTCAAGGTACTTTGAAGTAAAATTCTTGTTGAGGCCATAGAATGTTCTGTAACCTAAAGAAAGCATCTCAGAAATATATGCAATCCAGGATCACTGCTATGTTAAATCTGCACGAGTTCTATGGTATTCTTCATTTTCAGTGTTCATCTTAACCACTCCCCTGCCTGCAGAGTTCATTATGTGTATATACTGTACAGTTCCCACTAGGATAGTCCATGTACGTCAGAATAGCAGTTTTTCCATTTATGATAAAGTAAAAAAGTACAAGTCTTGTCAAGTCTCATTCATGACAGAAGTCTCTGTGAGTAGCTAGATGCCTGTGCTTCATTGGGACTTTGTCAGACAGCTATGTAGTTCTGGCCATTTCCATTATTGCTACTAATTGTCAGGTTGCCCCTTAAGGAAATACATTAAAGTGAATACGAATTGCATGTGTTTCAAAGCACCTGTTTCTCCCTTGAAGTTAAGGTTAACAAAGAAATGCTAATTCTGTGGAGAGGAAGATCTTTATCTCACCAACAGTGTGAAAGCAATTCTCACCAGAGTGCCTTATTTGTCATGAGCACACATATTGCAATTGTAGAGGAACCTGTTTACATCTCTACCTGGCACTCTTCACTCCCTTCATTGTCACTCAAATTAACATAGATGCTTTTTGAAGCTGCTGGAATAATTGATCAGCCTTCTCCAAAATTCAGTTTTCCAGTCCCTCCATCAAGTACTTTTAGACAGCTTTGGGGGATTAGTATTTCATGGAAACATAGAGTGGTTTGGGCTGGAAGGGCCGTTAAAGATCATCCAGCACCAATCCCTCTGTCATGGGATCTACCTCCCACTAGGCCGGGTTGCTCAAAGCCTCATCCAGCCTAGGCTTGAACACATGCAGTGATTGAGCATCCACAACTTCCCTGGGCAATCTTTCGAGTGTCTTACCACCCTCATAGTGAAGAACTACTTCCTGATGTCTAATCTAAATCTACTCTCTTCCAGTTTGAAGCCATTACCCCTCATTCTATCACTACAAGCCCTTGTAAAAAGTCCCTCTCCAGCTTTCTTGTAGGCTCCCTTCAGATACTGGAAGGCTGCAGTAAGGTCTCCCTGGAGCATTCTCTTCTCCAGGCTGAACAACCCCAACTCTCAGCCTGTCCTCACAGGAGAGGTGTTCCAGCCCTTTGATCATATTTGTGGCCCTCTCTGGATACACTCCAACAGGTCCACGTCCTTCTTGTGCTGGGGGCAAAATTTGCCCTTGGTGAAGCCATGTTGGTCGCCACCAACCACCTACTCATTTTCTACATACCTTAGCAGGCCCTTCAGGAGGATCTGCTCCATAGTCTTGCCAGACACAGTGGTGAGAGGTGTCTCTCTACAAGTTCTTCACAACCTATCTTCTATGATCTTCACAGATATCCTAAGTTGCCTGCTCCTGAAATAGGTTTTCCTTATTGTTTTCTGGTTGTACTTCTGTTTTCTTCCTCTGTCCTTACTATACTTTTAATTCTATTCCAAGACTTGGATGTCATTGATGTGCTGTTTATTCCATTTTTTCCAGATCATTAACAAGGACACTAAGAAAGACTTAATCTGAGACATTGCTTCCTAGCTCAATACTTTCCTCCTTAACTGTGCACTTTGTTTATGATCTTTGACACAGCTTTTAATCAATATAAGAATGTTTCTGCATATCAGAAGTGATCTAAATTAATTTTCCAGGTAAGATTTCATTAACACTACATCAAGTGTGTTACTAAAGTATTTCACATGTAACACTTTATTTCATTGAGTGCTTTTGTAGTTCAATTTTAAAAAGCAATCAGGTTATAGGAGTAAAATATTATCTCTTTCCTTGATAGACGTAAAATGCTTTTTATACAGCAAAACTGCTGCATAGAAAGACTAGTTTTGCTCACCTTCATCAAATTGTGAGGTTGGCTTATTGACAGAGAAAGAAATAAAATAAAAAAGAGAAAGAAAAATGCAGAAAGAAAAAAAAGGAATATAGAAAAGTAAGAAACATTCTGAGCTAGGAAAAAAACCATATCTGTACTACTATGTACTTTTGTCTGTAGCCAAAAAGAGGATAAAATTAAATCACATTTACCAAATATATCCACTTTCCTCTACCTTCTACCTTTTCCCTCTCTGTCTTCATGCTTAAAGTAATAGCTGGCTCAGTGAGTTCCCATATCAGAGATTGGCAGATACTACTTTTATGAATTTAGCAAACTTCTGCATCACTAAATTTCACAGTAAACCAGTTTGGTACTTTGCAAGTACTAGTACTGTGTATGCCTTGTGACAGTACTTCTTCCAGAACTTGATCACTTCATTTATGTTTCCATGTTTTATTATTGTAAGAAGCAGTGAACAGACTTTCACTGATGGCCTCCTCCATGATTCATTATTTATATCCATGTATCATCATGATAAATTCATTATTTATATCCATTCACCATACCTACCATCATTTATTATTTCTCCAGGATGTAGACTCACATATTTTTTAACTCTTTTTGTAAGAGATCCATACCTCTGATCGCCTCCACCTCATCCAGTTCTTTTTCAGCTGATATTGAGAGCTGAACATACAATTCGAGGCACAGAGGCATCATGGGTTTAAATAGTCCCTATAGAGATATTTTCTATTTAATTCTCAGTGCACTTCATAACATTCATTTTGCCTCTTTGACAGGTGTGAGTGTTCAGCTCATGTTTTTGCAGTCTGTGGACTAATAAATTTATCCACAAGAAAACACAGGATATCTTAGAATACCTCAAGTGATAATAACTCATCTGAAAGTCATCACTTTGTCACCCTATGGAGGGTTATTTTTTCCACTTGTGGATCATTTACATTTATAGACAGCAAACTTCATCTTTCATTTGGGTTTGATTTGGGTTTCATTTGGGTTCAAAGAATTCATTTAACTTTATTAAACAACATTCACTTCTTTGGTAAACGTGGAAGGTAAAGTAAAGAAGAGGTACATGACCAACATGGAAAGCAAGCACAAAGGGGAAATAGGAAGGAAATGGGAAAGGAAAAGAGACAATAAAAATGAAGGAGACAGTAAAATGAGAAATTAATTTTAAAATGAGGAAAATTAACCCATAAAATCTGAAACTCCCTGGACTACTTGAATGAAAAACACAACCATTTCTATATCAAGATGGGAAATTTATATTCTGCAGTTAGCTCAGGTCCTTTGCCCTAGACAACCACAGTGGAAGTCTTTCATGTCTATTTGGATTTCTGGCTCTTGAATGATCAAGTAGTTTGCTAGTGGATATCAGTTGCAAATACTCATCCCCTTCCCATGTTTTATACCTTCTTGATGATGGGATCATTCTTGCTTTGTGGATAAAAATCTACTTTCTTAGACAAGTGCGACCTTTTCTTTTCCTCTTTGTATGGCAAGAGAATGCCTGGAGGTGGAGAGTTTTTTATGCAGATGAAGTTGAGTGTGCTGAGTCACTGTCCTTTGGTGTGTGACGGACTTTCTGAAAAAGGTTAGAGACAGCTTTAGTCTCTCTTCTGCACCCCAGGTACAGAATTAAAATATCTGCCCATCTTATCAAAGTGCTTCTGATATGTCATTTTTTAAATTGAAATAAGTCTTTCAAAAGAGCTGAATTTAGCCACTTTAAAATACATTGTACATGGAATATTATGCTAGGCTTCTTTTTCCTTGTTTCATTAATGGCTAAACTGCTTATATAAAGTTCAGTCTAAATATAACATCATTTTGTTCTGAACATGCCTTTTTAGAATGTTTACTTGGCATTTGCTAGATGAGCCCTCTAAATAATCTAATTCTATGAAAAGCTTCATCAAAAGGTCATTTTCTAATGTTGAAAAAGTCACCATGAATTTCTTCTGAAATTACCTTTTTTTTCTTGTCAGACTGCTGGTCTAACAGCCCCCAGATCTGCATTATACCCCTTGGGTCCTTTTCTGCTAGGGGTATTTGAATGCTCGAGGGGATATTTATCAGTGAACACAAATTAAGGAATGGTAGCAGAGAGATATCTTTTGTGACAAGTAGGTTCAAACGGCTGAGACAGCTTCAATGCGGCACAGAGAGTCATTTGCTCCTGAGGCGTTACTGACGGACAGGAATGGTTGCAGCCATTCAGGGGACAGAAAAATGTACAGTCAGTGACCTGTAACCATTCATTTATTTACTACCTACGCAACTCTGACTTCTCTGATTCGTGTAGAGGCAGCAAGACTGTTTCCTGATAGATATACAACTGATCCTCTATACCATAAGCAGATTGATTCCTTGTATGATACTCCTGATTTACCACAGTAATATACCTTCTTTTTATCCTACACCTATCCTCTAGGTGCCTTTTCCATGGATTTTTCCTGCAGAACTTTATGCAAGGACCTACGTATAGAAAACTTATGTGTTCAATTCAGCTATCACATTTTTCTCCCTCTGCTCCGGTTTCTGTCTTCCTTTTTCATCCTATGCTTCATGTAAACATTTTTTAAATTCAGAGTTACTTAACCATTGAATTTTGTTGGAGCCCCTGTCTTCTTAAGTGACATTAGGGTCAAAATAAAATTACAAGGAAGGCTGTACAATTGAAGAAGTGATTGCACAGTGAGGACTCATAGTAATTACTAGAGTAGCAGCAGGTTTTTGATTTATTTGCTGGTTGGTTTCTTTTTTTTTATGACAATATGGTTTTTGTTTATAACTTTGTAGATCTAATTTACCCAAGATAAGCTCTTGGTGGTAGTGGTGATGGTTATACAAAACCCTCAGATGGATGGAATGTATAGGACGTTATAACTATACGATAGAACAGATCCCTCTTTCAAAGTGCCTGTTAAATAAAAAGTCAACTGGCAGGCAAACACAAAAGAGTGGACTTTATATTAGTAGAAGATAAGGTTTTGGGGTTTTTATTAATTAAATTATCCTAAACTCAATTTAAGCAGCCGTATTACTCTTCTTGATCTTCCACCATCCTTGTATATTCTGATCATTTCACTTAACTGTTTCCATCTTTTTCCACCAGTTAATGAAGAGGCATTGAAGTTGTTCTTTGAAATGCATAGAGATGAGACTATTATCCTAAGGTTAGCCCAGTTTTATGTTTAAAAACCCAAACAAAATAAAACCCTCAACCCAACAAAACAAGATTATTTTAATTGGGCAGCCTTGCGTTATACATAACTTCTGCTGTGGTAATTTGAAATAAGCTTTTGTTAGCTTGTGTGCTGTATTTTTAAGTACACATTGATTTTCAAAACCTGTGGAAAGAAAATAATAAAAGATATGACTGCCAAATTGTAGGCAATCTCACCTGAACACGGTGTGATAATTTAGTGTGTTCATGACAAATCTCTTACTTGGTTAAGTGATTTCTATCTTTATTACTAGAACGATGTTTTGCAAAAATCTGCTAGAAAATACTGTCTCTTAAGTCTTCAAGAAGCATTCTGAAAGTACAAACATTTTGTCCATCACTTCTGTGTCAGATTGTATCCTCTTCATTCAGACTGTGTAAACTGTTTTAATTGGCCCTTGTTTCTGAAGTGAAAAGATCAAGTGTAACATAATCTCATTTGAATTAACATCATCTATTCCCAGTGATTCATTATTTTTCACATGACTATGAAGACTTGCAATAATTATCTCAACTTGAAAATCTCTGGGTTTTTTTTTGCTTTTTTTTTTTCAGTTAAGATTACAATGATACACACAGTAGAAGAACATGGAGAGAAAGTACACAATACCAACACAGTGGCCATGAATCATATTTATAAAAAGCAGCTCAGCTGGGCTGACACCTCCAATAGTAACGTTACATGAAAATGCACATCGTGTCTATTATCTTTCCATGTGGCCTCTATTAATGTAAATACATTACATGAGCCCGAAGTTCTTAATTCATTACAGGACACTCAATTTTTGCATCTCTTTGCTTTGCCAGTTTACTAAGGATAAGTTTTGTGTTTTCCAAAAAGACTAGGACAAGAAGGATAAGTTTGAATTAATTCCATTTGCAGTGGAAATTAATTCCATTTGCAGTACCTCAAACCAAAGTAAAAGTTCAATAGGACATTTAGGAAGCAAAAAAAGTAGTAATTCAAAATATTACTAGTGAAGCTTTTGTCTTGATGAACTCTGTTTCCTGCACACATGAGTATTTCATTAACAACTTGTCCTCAGGGTAAAATTTAAGGCTGACCAGGTAAATAGAAGCTACCCACATGCATCCAAGTAACCAAGCAATATACATTTATCATTAATAAATGGTTTCACGGCAATCAAATATCCTTCTCTGACTGGTAACAGTTGTAATGAGCTCAGGAGAAGTGGTAGATGTCATGCAGCTTGATTTAAGAAAAGCTTCAAATATGATGTTTATGAAATGAAATGTACATGCTGTACATTAAACTATTGTTACTGGCTGAAGAGCCATTCTCAGAGCAGCTAGTAATGGTTTACGGACAAAGGGGAGCAATGTGTTTACTGGGATTCTGTAGGGATCTAGCCAAGGTCTGGTGCTGTTAAAATTTCTGTTAGTAAACTGTTGATGGAATAGAGTATATTCTTATTGAATTTGCAGATGACAGGAAGAACTGCAAGAATACTGGAGGATAGAAATGAGTTGAAAATTATTTAGACAAGCATAAGTGTGAACTGAAAAATATGTAGTATTCCATAATATACATTGAGTCCCTGTGAAACATAAGGAGGAGTTCATGTGGCCAAACACATTTCTCTCTGCTCAGCATTTTTAAGCATTTTTAAGTCCTCAGACTACTTCTTCAGTTTGGGGCACAAAACTGTAAATAAGAGATATATGGATCAGTAAGCATCAAGGATGTTCTATGTCTGGAAAACACGAGGAAAAAATGTTGAAAAATGTAAATGTTTAGCTTAGAGAAACACTGGGCAGGAGAATTCCTGTTCTCAAGGATATAAAGAGGCTTCTGCGAAGAAATCTCTTTTCTGTACCCATAGTATGTGATGAGGGAATATGAGGACATAGTTATATC
>JAVSBS010004937.1:10993-29195 GCA_033124195.1 Coracias cyanogaster | reverse complement strand
GACGGCCCCGGCGTGAACGCGAAGAACCCCGGCAGCGGCAGCGCCCGGAGCCGGCGACTGTCGATGCCGAAGGCGTGGTCTCTGCTGCCGGCGCCGCAGGTCCTGACCAGAAGGAGGACCCCCCAACCGGGCCGCGCCGTCGGCGGCGGGCCCTGCCCCCTTTACCGCGGCCCCGTCGTCGTCAGTCTCAGTGCGACGCGCGACCCCCGCAGGGAGAAAAGCCCCGCGGCGGCAGACGCGCATGCGCAGCGCGGCGGCAGACGCGCCTTGCGCGTGGGGCACGTGATTTCCTTCTCGCGGCGGGGTGCTCTGACGTCACGCGGGCCGCGGCGGGAAGTTTTGAACGCCGGAAGGGAGCGCGGCTGCGGCCGCCGCCATGATCCCGCATCTCTGCCCGGCACAGGTGGGTAGGACCGGGACGTCCGGCGGGCGCCCTCGGCCGCGGGCTCGCCGTGGTGGGGCTCGCCGGCTGCATGTCAGAGTAGCGCCTGGGGAGGCGGCCGCGGCTGGCTCAGCGCGGCGGAGAAGGAAAGGCTGATGGGCTGCAAAGGGCGTAGTGGGCATGTCTCGACTATGTGGGGAAAGGGGCTTCACCAGGTCTGGGTGAATGTGCGCTGGCAGCATTCCCGTTCATCCCTGCGCCCGTGGTGTTCCCTGTGGACTTAAAGCAAATGCTCGCATTCATCCAGCCGCTTTAAAGGAGCGATCCTCTGTGAATCCGTTTCCACGGTTTTACACCTTACAAAATACCCAGAGACTGGCAAGAAGGTGGCAGCCATAAGAAATAGTATCAATTTCCCCGCCTTCTTAAAATAAACGTGTCTTCGCCCGTATCCAGGGCTAAACCACCGCAGTTGCTCTGTCGCCAGCAGAAAAGTGCGATCGGAAAGAGAGCCGCGGGTTGACATGAACACGGACTTAATGAAATAGCCAAACCAACACCAGTGCCGATATAAAGTATACGAAGTTATAGTCAGCCCAGTGAATGTATGGCAGTCACAATTAAGGGGAAGGCCGTCCCTGAATGATAAACAAGCTCCTGCTGGGTTGGGGAGGAGGATCAGGAGGAGCCCCTGTCCTCGGCAAACTTCCCCTTTTATGCTCAGCGTGGTGTTTCTGGTAGGGGATACACCTGCAGATAGCTCTAGGCAGCTGCCCGGGCAGACTGATCATGGCCGGCCTGATTCTGTCCCGGTTAAACCAGGACGAAACTGTTTCTGTGTGAGAGGACCTTACTTTGTCCATTGTGATGGTGTTCCTTGCAGTGCTGTTAATGGACTGAACTGAGATCGCAAGTGCAGCTTGCCAAACACGGATGCAAATCGCAGTGCCAATCAAATATTATAAACCAGTATGTACAGCAGTTAGTCGCAACTTCTGCAGATGTTTTATACTTTGCTTTTATAATGACTTGTTCCTTGTTTAATCATCAAAGGCTATTTAAGAGATATTGTGATCTAATTTTAAATATCTAAAGAGGCTCAACTTCACGGATAACTGGTTTTGAGCCAGTTATCTTTAACATGAATTAAGCATGCATGACCAAGTCCAGAGTCAATAAACTTAGAAAATTATTCTGTTACTAGCTTCTATGGTATTTTTTTTTCTTCAAGTAAACATGTTTAGGATAATTTGTTCATTCTGAGTAGCAGTACAATCGCTGAAGTTTTGAGGGTTACCAGCCATTCTTTAAATGAATTCCCCTGAAAGTTGGCATCTATAAAAAAGCCATTTTCTTCCAGTAGTTTTTCTGTTCAGGGTTTCTCTTTAGAAGGCCCACATCAGCTGTACTTTGCTGTTGTGACATTGTCTGGCATCTGGCTCTCTTCTTCTGAGATAAAAGAGAAAATGTGAACTGACATCTGTGGTTTTTGTCAGTAGATTTCCTTCACAGCTCAGGTGGATTCTCAGTGTTTTGCTGTTTCTCAGGCTGTATGAAGATGTGAATAGTTGTGAAATAAGCTGTTTGATGACTGCTTTGCCAAAGCAATGGCTTCTCAAGAATTTACAGTAAGTGATTTTTAACGCTGTGTGCAATTACGTAGAAATAAATTAAAAGACACAGTAGCTGCTGCATAATTTAAATGTCTTATTGCTATTTCAACATTTTATACATTTAAAACAGGTATTATACACTCACCAAAAAATGAAAAAATCCAAAACGTGGCAAGATGGAATTCTGAGGATTAGAACTGGCAGAAATAAGGTGAACAACTTGGATTTAATGCTGTTGGATTTAACATCTGCTACTGCTGGACTGTCAGTGGCAACCTAGTTATTCTGTGAAATAAAATCAGTTATCTATAATTATATTTTTTCATTGCAGGCTATCTTGCTTGATGATAAAAGACAATGTTTGGAGAGTATTTTTATAAATTCTCAGGTATGATTTGTTTGGAGGTTTTTATGTTTCATTGTGGTTTGTGTTTCAGGAAGCACTTCAACCTCTTGTTTGGTAACAAAGGTAGCACTTTTTCTTATTGTGGATATGAAGGTCTGCTGCAGTGCAAATAACAAAGCAAAACCATCTTCTATTATTTGATGAGTCTTATTGGTTTTCCAGAACCAGTGTAGAGGTTTTATGGAATTATATTCCTTTTGGGTAAAAGCAATCTATTACAGTGACATATTAATAAGTATAACTTGAAGCTAAGTGCTAATGCTTTCTGGTATATATATTTTAAGTATTTATATGGCATTTGTGATATGCTGGGTATAAATTTCTGAAATTTTTACATGTAAGTATTTATAAAACTGTATTTAGAAGACTTCTTGTTTCTTATATAGCACTCTTGTGTGCACACTGATGCTTTCTCTTCCAGTTGAATGCCGGAGATAGTTTAGAAAGTGAACGATATTTGATCACAGTTGAAGCAGTGAAAGTGAATGAAGAGCCCTTTGAAGATCAGCCAAGGAAAGCAACAACTCCAGCAGTGGACAGAAATGGTGTAAAACCCCATGTTCTGCCTCCAAGACATCTGTCTGTCGGCTTGAAAAGGAAGTTCACAGTATGTCTTTGTTTCAAAAGCTATGTCTGATGCTAATACACATTTTAAAACACAAAGGGCACATCTTCTAATGAATGATAAATACATAGATGATGTCTTCCTGGTTTTTGAGAACTGTGAGCCAAAAAACTGTGTTACCGGTAGTTGTTTTTTCCAGAGGTGACTAAATCTGTTTGGTGTGGCAGGATCGCTCTTGCCAAGGCTGCAGTGGAAATTGCAAGGGCTTGAGATTATTTCTATAGACCTGAGGAATCATCATGTGCTACTTGATCAGAGTATATTTTATGGAGTGTGCCCTCTTTTCAACATTTGATTGCAAAATGTGCAGTTGATTCCTAAGTAGAATTAATTTAAAATTTCTCTCCTAGGGTTTCCAAGGGCCACGCCAAGTTGAGAAGAAAATAGCAACAGTGGAAGATGGAGAAAACCCAACAATATTGCCATTATCTAAGCAGCGTCAGGGTACTTTCCCATCCAAGTTTTATGTTACCTCTCCATTATTTTCTATGATTGGCAAGAAGGATGCAGAAACAAATGTATCTGCAGACTTTTGTGAAGATGCACGTACAGATACTGATAGAGAACACATGTCCCTCTCCTCACTGCTTTCAGCTCCGACTCTTGACAGATGTGAGGAGACAGAGAAGCAAAACTCTGCTCAGTCCACTGTGAAACCAGAACTTCCTCTAATTACTGGGCATGTCAAATCTAGTAGTTGGACAGCCAGTCATGAGGCAGTGTCACACAACATCAGGAGCACAGCACAGATAATAGCCCTTTTGAAGGCTAAACCAACACAAGGATGCAGAGAGCGAACAACAGCTGAAGTCTCAGAATGCCCTTCCAGGTTCTGGGCATCAGAAAATGCTGATAGTTTATATAACAAAAAAAGCACAATCCCACCTGCCTTTTCAGGTGACCCTGCCAAAAAACTCATTCCAGATATTCAGCACCTGCCTTTTACAAATGGAACTGTAAATTATAAGAAGGAATGGAATGCTGAAATGCTTCTAAATTCAGCTGAACAACCTTGTGATAAAGAATTGACAGGACAGAGAGATGGCAAAAAGGCAAATAATTTAAGTCAAGGTTTACAAGATCCCTGCAATACAAATAGTTGTTTTCTGGCCGAATCCACTGTGAGTAGAAGGAGAGACAGTCAGTTTATACCATCTTCAGGTGACACATCGTGTTCAGCAAGTCCAGTCACCTTTGAAAAAAATCTCTCCAGACACAGGGAGCATTCAGTGACTAACAGTCTTCAGGAGAATTCACCTGTGAAGTTGCAAAGTGAGCTTCAGCCAGGACAAAATTCAGAAGGAGTGCCTCGTGACCTGGAGCTCTCTGCAGATGGAACATTGACTGAAGTGGGAGTTGTAGTGGAGGAATTAAGTGTATGTGGCAAAGACTGTGGTCCAGATGAAGAGGTGATGGAGGTTAACTTTAATCTAGTGGATGCTTTTGATTTTAATGACACAGACAATGAAGACTTGTGTGAAAGAGAGGTGAATAGACTCACTGAAGGAGACATGCTTTCAAAAAGTCCAGACTGCTTGAAAGGAGAAGATGTAGCACACCATGCTGCCTTGAAACTTCATTCTTGCTGTGGAGTAGTGACAGAGAGTAAAAATGAAGTCCAGTGTTCAATATTTGACGGACAGAGCAATGGAAATCACTGCGCTGGGGGTATACCATCTCAGCTTTGGGACAGCAATGTCGGAGACACTGGGAGAATTGCAGAAGACTCTGCAAACCAGACCGGAATTGAAATGGAACTTTTGAGTGGTGGACGCAACATGAGAGACATTGATGAAAGTCAATTAAGTACTGAAGCCACAGACAATAGGAGGGATCTTGATGGCTGTGCGGCGCAGAGCATTAATGGTAGACCACTGATAAAAAGCAAGCATTCTGATCTTCTGCCTGGTGACACACATGAATGTCACCCTAAAACCAGCATGTTTGAGAAAACTGAAAGTATTTCCTCCATTTCTACCAGTGGGATAATTTCTGCAATGGACAAAAGGACCAAAGAAGATGTTCTACAGCTTGGATGCATTAAATTCCTAGATGATGACTTAGAACATAGCTGGGGTACGAGGAGCGGTGACATTAAACCAGGCAGTGCTTTGCTGGCTTTGTCACAAAACTCTGATCCTAGCTGTGGCTCATTCAAATATATCACAGAAGACCATCAAAAGGTATTTGGCATTTCACGTAAGGAAGATGCTGTACTTTCCAGAAGTCCTATCTGTGCTTTCGGAGAAGGCCGCTCATCTCCAGAGGAAGCGGCAATAGGGGAAACTGAGTTTGAACGTGTAGAGAGCACAAATGCCTTTCATGAAGCCTACAGAGGTGAAAGAATAGGAATGGATTGCCTGAAAAGCACGACGATGGCTGAGAATTCATCAGATCTTCCTGATTTGGTAAACAATCTCGCTCTTCTGAGAGCTTTGACTCAACATAGCACGGCATTAGAAAGCTTACAAAAGATGGAGGAAAATCATAGCACATTATATGGAACAGAGACTTCTAAAGAGATTATTGAACCCCTTGTGAAAGATGAAGGTTAGGCCAGCTTCTATTTTAAAGTCAATTCTGTCTGACTGTACCTCTTTGGCTTCTGTACTCTGATCTCTCCTGCTGGACAATTCATATTTAGAATTCATCTTTGGGATGTGTTACAAAGGCTCCCTCATGCAATTCTTAGTGTTTAAAGCAACAATGTGGGCTCCAAGTCTGTGTGTCTGCTTTAGTTCAGTTAAATCCTAACTGTGCAATTATTTGCATGGGCAAGGTTTGCAAGGCTAGTAAATATTCAGACGTTTTCATGTAACAAGAATTACTATAATTGTAACTTATGCTCTTCCATCTCTTGTAGCTATAAAACAGTTTACAGAAGTGCCTTACTCGGAAAGTATAGAGGCATCTTCCCGTTCATACTTTGATTCTTTTGGCCTTAAGGTAACCAATTTTTGACTACGTATATTTAGCTGCACAAGATCAATTTGTTTTCCCTCAGGCTTCCTGAATAAAACTCTTAGTTTATGAAACTAGAGAGGTTGAGCTAGAAATTGCTTAGAGGCATTGACTGAAAAGCTGGTGGTAAACGCAAAATGTCTTCTCGCAGACCCTATTGCCAATAAATGTTCAGGAGGCCTAACCTATGACAAGAAACTTAATGCAAATTGTAGTATTTAGTTATGTTTAGTATCAGATTAATACGTCAGGTACTTCACCTTCCCTACCCCATCTTTTACTATCTATTTTTTCTTTTCTTTCACTACCATTTTGAATGCTTGGCTTCCCTTGGAATTTTAGCACTTGGGTTGAAATACACTGGCAAATCCTTTATGCTTGATGCTTCACATTGATTTTCATCCAATGCTAGTAATTGTCTTTTTCTTTCAACTTGTCCAACGTGAAAGAAAGATTTTTAGATTAAATTATTTGAAAACCAAACGTAGTTCCTTGTCCTGTCACAGATCGTTCTGGCTTCCAAATAAAAAGGCTGTGATTTAAAATGCTTGCTCTTGTATAAATAGAAGAAATGTCTTAGCTTAACTTTTCATTTTAAATAGTTATTAAATTGTTAGACTAATTAGCTTCTGATACTTTTATATGCAGCCCAACTGCGTGGACAATTTATTACAGAAAACTGATGCATGTATTCTACCAGTTGCAGCAGCCCAAAGAGACCCCAGGATATCCGATTGCCAACCAATGGTACAACTTCTGTGGAGTTGAAGTGTAACAATTAGTGTTTCTCAAATTTCAGTTCACTGGTTTACTATTTGCAATATATTACAGAAGTTCTAAGAAATATTTCACCAGTCTCATAATGGGCTTCTCATCACTTTTTAGTACACTTGTCTGGGGGAAGTCTTCCACTGAGAGTTTTAAACTCAAATTTTACAAAGCAAAAGGAATACTAAGCACACTACATCAGAATATTGATCTTCTGTTGACAGAGATCTGTGCAAAAACTTTCTTACTGCTGAGTTGTGGGAGTGCAAGAGAAAGAGAAAAGCATTGATATTTTTCTTTCTCTTCTGCAGTTTCCAACAGATTATTTTTGTGGTATGCATGAAAAGTACCTTTATTGATTGTAGATAGTTCCAGATAAGTCCTTATTTTCAGTTAATGGTAATTGCAATCTATCGTGTAGCCTGTTGCGTTTCAAGGGCACCAAGTAAAGGGATCAGCTGCTAGTGAGATACTGTTGAGAGCTCCCTGCTCACAGCTAGGATGGCAGCAGTACCCAGACAACACCGAGTCTGCAGCTGAGAGATTTTTGTCACCCCTCTTTTCAAGCAGTTATGTCCTTTCTGCCTTCAGGCAGGTACAACATTTCTTTCAAAGTTATTCTTACTAACCTTAGTACGAGAAAGTACCCTGTAAATGCAGGATAAAAGAGAGTTCATTTTTAGAATACTGCAATCATATCACTAAGACCTGAACGTAGTGATTTGTGGTTTAATGTTGCAGATGTAACTTGGTTTTTTTTCCTCTGATAGGTTTCACTTTGAAAAATGTACATGGTCATAATGCCTGATACTAAACAGAGAGATTTATTCCAGAGAAAAGTGGCAGAGGGCTTTTGTATTTATTGTTTCCTGGTGTTGGCAGTATAATAGTCACCTCAACTAGATTTGAAATTTGGTATATTATTGTTAGAGAGTTCCAAAGCAAGGGTGAAAACTTTCTTCCTTGGATTATGATTCTGTTCCTCCGGGTTGCAAAGAAACATGACATGCAACACTAAATGGAAAAAAAGTTTTTCTAATGCAGTACATTTTTCAGTATTTAAAATCATGGAAGAAAACTGATCTTTCTTTTTTTACTTCCAGAATGGGCTAGAGATACTGAAGAATTATATCTAGCAATAAGATTTAGAAATAAGATTCATATAAAGATAAGATTTCTATAGAGGATAAACAATGTAATTTCTGACAAGTTTTTGCTTATACTTTTCTGGTAAAGTCTCCAGGATCAAGAAGCCTTCATGAGGATGATATCAGCTTTATTAGAGAAGAGAATTTTCCAAAGAAGTCCAACATTACTAAAGAATCCAGAGCAGATAAGTCCCGTAAGTGAAAGTAAAAGCTGAGTAGCAGCAATTGGCCTCAGAACAGTTATCCTGCATGACTTCTATCCTTCGTGTATTTTTCCCAGCATTGGCATCGGATGGGTGTTCTGAAGTGCCACCATGGACAATGTCAGGTTCACCTGCACATTCTGACTTCAGACAAACACAGTGGACTTCATGGGAACCTGACGAGGTGCAAATTGACTCACTACTAGATCTTTCTGGCTTTTTTTCCTGTGTGTTCATGGTAGCAGTTACTTATTTTTGACACTGTTTTATCTCAACTCCAACAGAAATTTCAGTTGTTAAGAATGATGAGTGAATAGTGATAAAAGAGCTACAATAAATTTCTTTTCCCCAGTCATTCATCTGACATGTTAATTCTTCATCTGTAGATGATTTCATCCGAAGAACTCCCTTACTCACATGATCCAGACTCTACAATTTCTCTGGCTTCAGGAAGTGAAGAAACTATTAGAGACATCCAGGAGCCCCTGATACACAGGATCTTGCCAAGTGAACAGGAATGTTTTTTCAGTAAGAAATTGTAATTGCACTTTACAATATTTTTGCTAGAAAATCTTTGGGGATTTTTAAAGCACAGGGAATTGCACTATAACAGACAGTTACTCTGAGATATGTCTGGGTAGCTGCAGAGTTTGATTTGCGTTTGCCATGCATTTTTTTTTAAACTGGGAGACACATTACATTTTTTAAGCATGATTTTAGTTTTCCAAATCAGCTGAATTAGCCTTGAATTTCATGCTCCTTGCCCTCAATTATATTCTCCTGAAAGAGACTTCAGAAGTGTGATTTAATTTTACAATGAAAAATCAGCTTCTAGTTGGAGGAGAAAAAAGGCTGTAAGTTAAGCTTCTAATTCATATTAATGTTAAAGTCATTTCCCTGCTTTTAGTTTTCTTCCATATTCAGCTGTCTTCTGACCCGCTTCTAGTTGATACCTGTCAATGACTGCCATTTGTTATTGATAGTGAATTTAGTGAAAAGGATGCTTGTAGTACTAGAAGCCTATTTATCTACACTGGTTAATATTAATTTAGGCAGTTTTGGGGGGGCGATCTTTTTGGAAAAAGGAGCAAATGTTAAGCTGTTTGTTTTCCAATTGGCAGCTGTCTTTGACCTACCAAGAGTATAAGATTAATGGCCTCCAACATACAATAATGTTTAAATGATTTCTACCATTTTCTTTTCTACAAGTAGAGTGCCTACAGAACTGTGTTCTGAATATAGGGATTTAAGCTGAAATCACTCATGTCAAATGGAAATTTAGCGTGTACTGCACAGGCGTGACACAAAGAGCTTGCCAATGAGAAGACGGGATGTAAAAGAAAGAATATAAAATTCTTTCCTTATCTTAGCTTTTTGTACATCTGAAGTTAACATGCCATCCATAACTGTTACAAGTTCCTTGTAAGATGTGTTTTCCCTACAGCACAGCAGAAATCCAGGCACCTGGAGGAATGCAGCCTCTCAAGATCCAAACCCCCCGTTAAAACACGAACTCCATTTGTCGCTCTTCCTGCCACCGAGAAGATTCCCGACGCAGTGTATCCAGCTAACAGCAAGAAGGCCCAGCAATCTTTTGGCTCTTCAGCAGTTCGTTTAGGCAACAAGTCAGCGGTATTTCCTATTAGCGCTTTTGGCCCCGAGGACAGAAATTATGAAACCTCTCTGTTTGAAGAGTATACGGCAGACAGACAAAGGGAATCTGTACAACCAGCGTTCCCTAATGTGACCTCACAATACAGACAAAGCAAGTGGCTAAAATATCAAAACAGTGTTCAATGTGACTTGATAACTCAAAACAGCGACAGGGAAGCGACCGATGACATCTGTGCTGTGAACGTCCCTGGAATGCTGCTAGGTGACACAGGAGAGAGTGGTGCTGTGGATAAAAGCGCTCCCGGCCCTGCAGCTCTCCTGACAGCAAAGACCGTGCTTGGTAAATGCTGTCCAAATACCAGCACCCAGGATTTGATTTCAGAGAGGAAGTTACTTTCTCTGCACTTCAGTCAGACACCTTTGGCTGAAGCAACACAAAAGGTGTTAAGTCATCTGAGCTGCCACACGGTAACAGGAGATGGCCAGGTGTGTAACCGTTCAAGCAAATACAGTTAGAAGGGACAGAAACACATTTTTCTGCACAAAGTAACTGCGTTTATCTGATTTCCTGCAAGATATTATCAGTATGACTGGATGAAATATGTCTACATACATAGTAACACAAAAAGGTCCCAGCCACAGAACAGCAGCTGCTAATGTAGTTTTTTAAGTACCAAGAGTGACCCTTAGTAAAGGTAATTCTTCAGCGCACGCAGTGCCGGATTTAGACTTTTAGTCTGAGTATTGGTGGCAGGAAGATGAAATAAAAGCTGTTGGGCTCTTTTGTCATCTCTAAGTAGAAAGGGAATGTTTTCAAGAAACATTTTCCTTACTTGTGAAATCAGCATCTTTTTAGTGAATGCCCATACCAGGGCTTGTGTGCTCTGTTTTCTAGTGCTGAAAACATGATTCTGAATTACATCATTTACTCTAAAGCCTTTGAAAATCTTATCTGTGTTGTTACAAATACAGGCTGTTTGTCACAGGACATCCTAAATGCCAGTCCAAGCTTTACGTTGTACTTAATTTTATCCCTGTTGGCATCCTATTGAATACATGCTCCTGTACTTACAATTAACAAAGTCTGCAAACATTTAGGGTGAAGGGAATTTGTGTTTTGCTTTTAGACAACTGATGCTTCACTCACAGTCTTGAAACTGAAAATTCTGGTTGCAGAATGACATCCTGAATTATTTTCTATTTGTTGTACTTATTCATGTGAGCACAATCCATAAAAGCAAACAAGGAAAAAGAGAGGAAAAAATGATAGGTTTTGGCACATCTGGACAGTAGCCAGTTATCAAAATTTGTCTCGCTCAAGTTTTAATAGTTTCTTTTTCTGGGTTTTAGGCCATAACGATTTCCGAGTTGTCTTTTCCTAATGTGGATAAAGTAAAACAGGCTAGTCTTCCTAAAAGAAAGATTTCTATCCCAACTGTGTTTCAGTCGCATGTTCACTACATGCAGATTTTTAAAGCAGCTCTGACAGGTATGTTTACCTCCATGCTATGTAAAGTCCCATCATTTTTGAACAGGGTATTTCTGAAGCTTCACAAAGCAAGGTGAGAGGGAGAAACAACATTAACATCATCTCTTGGAGCAACTGTGTGCTTCTGGTTTTGGATATATATACTGAAATACATTCAGTCTATACCCAAAATTGCAACGACAAACCAAAAGACCAGGACAGTTGTGTTCAATTACATAACCCTGGGCCTGTTTACGATCTTTTAGGTTCATGTCTGTGTTGTTTGGGGTTTTTTTACAGTTATTTAGTGTTTGCTTTGTTTGGAGTCATATACTGCAATGTGATTGGAATGAAAGTAAGGCTGTAAGAATCAATTAAATGCATGCACAATACATGAATTTTGCGGGTTGCTTGTTTTCTTCTATGATTCAGATTAAATATTTTGATTCAGATTTGGGATTGAAAGTTTCAAGTGAAAATGTATTTGTTTGAATGTTGTGTACTTCTGTAACCTTTTTAAGGCTTCACTAATTATTCTTCTATTCTCCTTTTTTCTGTCAAGAGCAATTAAACATAATGCTGTTTGAGTTGTCACAAAGACTACACAATGCTCTTTCAAAAGTGGATATATCATTTTACGCTTCAGCAAAAGATGGGCAGAGGGAGAGCAAAGAAAGCTGCGTTCCACTCTGCAATCACATGCATCCTGCTAAGCTGGTGATGGTTAAAAAAGAAGGTCAAAACAAGGTGGTGTTTATTTCTTGCTTGTTTACAGGTTGGGGTGTTTATTTGTTTGTGTGAACAATTAGGGGGCAATTGTGCAAAATTTACAACAGCAGGTTCAAGTGATATGTTACAGAGATCACTTTTAAGATCAGTTGTAATATCCACTAGTGTCCAGAATTTATATAACAGTTTTCTCCATACAGAAACAGCTTCATATATAGAGAAAGACCTGAATTCATCATTTTCTACATTCTATGGGGTTGCTGTAAGGTACTGACTTCAGAAACTGAAAGTTCAGGGAACACACTTGTGGTTTTCAGCCAAATTATCTGATTATTTCTATAACAGCGAGTACTGGTCCATTGCTTTACTGTTGGGATTTTTTTCTGCTTGTTTGTTTTAATGTGCTAATGCTCTTTTTTTTTTTCTTTTTTTCCCCTCTCCCTTCCTAGGGTCGTTTGTTCTATACCTGTGATGCCCCAAAAGCTGAGCAATGTTCATTTTTCAGGTGGATAGAAGATGTGAACCTTGCACAGATAAAATCCAGACCTACTGTAGTGCTTCATGATATAAAAAGTATTGGGACATACCTCAGAAGCCAAAAGATTTGTCTCTATGAGGGATGCCAGCTTTTGGTGAGGTATTCTGAAACACTAAGCACTTTTTGCAAGTGTTATATGAACTGCAGGATTTGTAATATTCCAATAGCTCTGCATTTCAGTAGCATTTAGCAGACACTTATCACTAAGTGTGTTTAAAGAGGTTCTATGTAGAAATGTAAAAGGCAAATTAAGGAATAATATTCACAGCGATGGCATTTCATGTCTGCAGACTTTAAGAATCAAAACAGCTCACCAGCAACTTGATCAATTGCTTAAGGAAATCCTTTATCATTGTTGCGTTTGAATTACCCTTCATTTAAACTTTTGGAAGACAATTTTATTTATTTTTGTAGTGATTCTAATTTTAATGTTAGAAGTTGTATCAAAGGCTATTCTGTGCAGCTTAACTGTAGGGGAAACAATTTAATTGTGGCTGAATATGAGAGAAGTATTTTGCAGTCAAGATAAATATATTTAAAACTTGGTAATGTAACATGATGAACAACCGTCAAGATCTGCACTGTATAATTGGGTCCAGTCTGTGAAGCTTTCTTAGTTTTGGGTGGTGAATCCAAAATGCACCACTTCTTTACACACTTCCTAAAATTACAATTTAACAGGAAAGCCTTTGAAATTCAAACACAGCGGTGCAGTAAGTTCAAGAAATTTATGAATGCATCTGCCAGATTTGATGATGATTCCAAAGCCAAATTGTACCTCAGACTATGCAGAAGGGAGCATTATTCTCTCTATAGCAAAGGTAAGCAAATCTGAAGCATCAGAAGGATTGTCCGTGTCATGTTCTGCCTTGTTAATGTTTTAATTTGTAATCTAAAGAGAAAAATGGAATCCTTTTTGTTAAACTCCTGACAACCCTGATAATTTAATTCTAATTCTAGAAGGGCAACAAAGTATCTCATTAATTCATCTTTTCTTGTAAATGTTCAGGTACAATATAAATTCCATATCCTTGGGTTTGGAGTATATTAAATCTGTGAATTGTGAAAGTTCAGGACAGCCCAGTATTTAAATAGGTAATATTTAAGGAAAACTAGCTGTAAAAATTGGTTTTTTAGTAGCTGTTGCGTATCTCTTCTAAATTATTGAAATGTCACAAAGCTGGAGGACATTCAGATTTGATCGAGATGGTCTCAGTAGTTCATTTCAGGTCAGTGATTTTTTGAATTGCTACCCGTATCTTCACAGTTTGTTCACTCACTGTCAAAAATGACACAAAGGAAATGAGGCAGAAACAAGTGTGTTTATGCACCATTTTATGTACAGACCAAAATGTTCAAACAAATCAGCGGTGTGCAACATGAATTTCTGAAGCTCTGCACAGCCAAAACTTTTACTTGTGTATGAAATTTTTTGATCATTTTTGTTACAGGCAAACATTTGCACCATTATTCCTCCTGACATTGAAATCTCCCTTGCGGTGCTCTGCAATATATGGTGTAGGAATAGTGTAGTGAGCTTTTTCAGGTGTGCCAAATAAAAGAGAACATTTGCAGGTGCCACTATGTGTTCGTTCTGAAAGGGAAGGAAAAATGTATGTTTCCTTCAGCACTTACTGCTTTGGCAGAAGTGCAGTTAACTAGCTTTGTAGTATAATTCAGTGGTTTCTACCAAATACTCTCAAAATTGGTAATACCTCAGATTTGTCAGAAGTGAAACGTTGCAAAGGGCACCAGGAGAGAACATTTACAGTTGCCGTCCATTTCAGACAGTAAGTACTAGAAGAACTGCAAATTATTTATTCATTCTTTTAGACCTAAACTAACACTTATTTAGGACTTCCTAACCCCTCCCTACTTGGATGTTAGCAGGGGGTTAATTTGCAGCGTAGTAAATGCTGAGCTGTTTTGTCCACCTTGATTTTCTTTAAAAGACAGGAGTAGGAGAAGCTTATGAGAACTCTGTATTTTTTTGACAGATGATATTTGGGTTGTTTCAAAGACTCTGAATTTTGATCCCTTGGATACTTTCATTGCAAATAGCGCTTTCTTTGGACCATCCTCCAACAATGAAATAGAATTGCTACCGCTGAAAGGCTACTCTCCCTCAAACTGGCGATCAAATAGTAAGTTCTCCACCAAGTAATTCAGAATTGTGAGGAACGACTATTGAGGGAAAAATCTGGCCAGCAATGAAGGATATGCAGCAGGAATATGTTGTTACTGCCTTGAAAAACAAACAGAAACCCCAGAAAACTCACTATGGAAAATCTATATTTATATAAAATCCATGTATTAAATCTGTGATTTGGCTGTCCTGACTTTCCTGTGTGTGCCTTTGTTGCAACAGTCTAGAATACCTAAAACATGGGTGTTTCAAAATTCAGAAAAGTTCCTGTCAAGTTTTAGTTACTTTTATCATTGTATTTAAAAAAGAAATTATTGCTAAATGTAGCACTGATGGGTTTAATGGACTGCTGACCTTTTTATTCCTTAGCAAGCTGTTCCCAGCTAAGCTGTGGCCATCCTTTAGGATTTTAATATTTTTGTTTGGGGTATTTTTGTAATATTTTGTCATGAGTGTTTTGGAAATGGTAAGGTTAGTGGGCCTTCAGTGAAGACAGAAACTGTGTGACTCTGCTATGTCACACAAAAATGACAAATGTGCTGCCAGACATGATGCAGAAGTTTCTTATTTTTGCTGTTGACTTGAGCTAAAGTTTTGGTTTGGTGGTTTTTTTTGTTGTTTGTTTCTTATTTTTGTAAAAGAGTGAGCTAAAGAATACATTATGTAGTCGTTCTGGAGCTAGGAATAACATACCTCTGCTTACTTTCTTTTAATGCAGTATGAAAATTGTGTGATCACAAAAGGCTTTATTCATAGCACTTAACTGTAAGCAGGTAAACTGAGTGTTTTAACTTAACAAATAAGTCTTTTTAGGCTTTCTATGCAATCATTAGGGAGAGTTCCTGCAAAGCACAGTTCAGGGAGCCTACATTAAACTCCTGGTTGGAATTACATTCAGAAGACTGAAAAAGGCAGAAAAAAAATTCAGTGGCGCCCAAGTTCTTTGTGGGCACACATGCTCTCAAAGTCACAGGCTTCAAATGCAGCTGCAGGTTTGGGTTGGTTTGTTCTCCAAGTGTGAATTGCAGGACGGGACCTCTCGAGCACTCAGGGGCTGGAAGAGCTAATCTCTAGCTTTTCAGTCATAATGCTGTGGAATCATAGCATTTTATTTTTTCTTACAAAATTTTTGGTCCTAACTTTCATCAATAAAGATGATTTCATAATTCTATAGCCATTACAAAACTAAAAGCCAAAGTTGTACGAAAATAGAAGCTTCCAGTAATTTTTGTACACTTTGGACACTCCTCACCTATAATATTCAGTCAGACATGATAATTGGGTTAACTTGGTTTCTGTTACAGAGGCTAATTACTTTTTTGGCATCTTGTAATTCATTTATCTAGCTGATTTGAAATTTTTATGTTTCTGTGGCCTTTTCAGTGTGTGTTCACGCCCTGCTGGTTTGTAATGCTAGCGGTGAGCTGACATCTTTAAGAAATCTGGAGGAGCACTTCAATCCAACTACGTTACCACTAACACCATATCTACTGAAAATGTGAGTTACCAGTTTCAGTGGTACGGTGAGCACACAGTATGTCAGTGAGTACAGGAAAAAAAACCCACAAAAACACCACTGAGTTTGCCCTATTAAAAAATGGATATGGAAAACTAAAATCAGAAAAAAACAGCACAAGGAATGAACTGTTGATGATGCAATTTTTTCATTTATGGGAGAATGAAAATCTATCAGTTGCTTAACTGTAACTCAATTGTAAGGACTTCTTTCTTAAAAGTTACCTGCAGTGCACATGTTACGACCTCAAAATTAATACCAGGCGTGATTATGACCATTGGACTCATAGTACCTTCACAGACTGTAATTTATGTGCCTCCCGGGGGCTCGGTGGAACTGCTTTTCCTTCCCAATTTTCAGAGTCACTTGGACACAAATCCTAAAAATAAAATATTTTCTTGGCGAATCAGAGCAATATAGGGCTATTTCCATGACTGCTTACAATTCACTGTATAAAACAAGTAACAAAATTAATCCCTGCTACCTCTGACTACGTTCTTCTGCCACTCTTAATTCTGTCAGTCTCGCGGCCTTGGAGTAAGTCAGCTTGACTTTTACATACAGCAATAAAGATAAAACCCAAAAGCCCATTTCGTGCCATCCAGCTTTCACCCAGGGAGGTAGGAGTGTACAGCCTGGGTGTGTGTCAGGTATAGGGTGCTGCAGCTTCTAATTATCTCAGCTCCTAATCATAAAGCCTCAGCATTTCAAGCCAGGTAAGACCATCAGAACCATGAGATACAAAGGATATACAAGCAGTGTGATAGTGCAGCTTTTGACCGTTGTATTTTTCTTAGGAATTCTGATTCTGAAAATGCTACTAATAGAGTCACCAAAAGAAAATTTATCCCACCCGCTGTCAGCCTGAAACACACAATGACATCTGGACCTGTCAGCGCTGAAGTGGCAATGGGGCTAGCTAAAAAGATGATCCAGACATTCTCATTGAACCCGGATCAAGCAACTGCACTGATTCAGATAGCTCAGATGATGACCTCACGAGAAAACGGGAAACCAGTGGAAGAACATCAGATCTCCCCAATCACAATCATACGTGGTATGTAGCAAATAATCGTGAAATTTGCTGCTATTGTATCTTTGCAAAAACACTAATTAATATGTAATGCCAATGTTAGTGAAATATCCCTAAATCCTCTCAGTGATGCAACAGTAGACTTGTTTCCTTAATCAGATATTTACAGTTCCAGGCAGAATTAGAGGAACATTCTTATGTCTACAGAAATGTTGATTTATTTAAAGTGTAGCGCAGAAGATGAGTTTGAAGAAACTGTCTCTGCGTATGGAATATCCTTTTAAACTCTTTGGTAACACTGCTGTCCTCACCTACTTCATGCATTTTTTGAAAATTCATTTATTGGATGAGGCCCCTCTCATAATGAACTTGATGTTATAACATCCATTCTGTCAGCACAGAGCTTTTGACCCTTGGATTTGCATCTGTCTTTTGCAGGATTTTACATAAATATAGAGTTCTTCCTAGCAAGTTCTATACACAAAGTTATTTAGTGTCTTCTGCTTATTTCTTTTCAAATCCAAACCACTTTTTGTCATGTATCAGCTTTGTTAAATTAGCATATACATTTTTTTCTGTCACGTGTTATTCCTTACTGGTTCATACTGTACTTTCTAGAAAATTTTCACTTGTAACTTTGGCTTTTTCTTCCAAAATGCCAGGTGTTTTTGGAGCTGGCAAGAGCTATCTGCTGTCTGTTGTGATCTTGTTCCTAGTACAGCTCTTTGAAAGCAGTGAAGCTACAGAGGGCCCAAGGCGAGCTCCATGGAAACTCCTGATTGCTTCTTCCACTAATGTTGCCATTGACAGGATACTGCTGGGGTAGGTTACTGAGATTTTTACAGACTGTTTTTTCAAAAACAATAATGTGCTTATACGGTAACGATAATTCTGTTGATATTTTCAGTGTAATACTTCAAAAAGAAAAGTCACATATGAGCTTTCATTTTACCCCTGCTTCTTGGCACAGAGTGCACATGCTAAAAGACTGTCAGACCAACTGTGCAGGTTTACCTGAGACAAATATTGGGCTCTGCTCTCACCAAATTTAC